>PVKZ01004767.1:0-70304 GCA_004027375.1 Macroglossus sobrinus
TAGGGTTAGGGTTAGAGTTAGGGTTAGGGTTAGGTTTAGGGTTTGGGTTAGAGTTAGGGTTAAGATTAGTGCAAGTGCTGGTGTTAGGGCTAGTGTTAGCGCTAGGGCTAGGGTTAGGATTAGGGTTAGGGTTAGAGTTAGTGTTAGGCTAGGGTTAGGATAGGGTTAGGGTTAGGGTTAGGGTTAGGGTTAGGTTTAGGGTTAGGGTTAGGGTTAGGGTAAGGGTTAGGGTTAGGGTTAGGGTTAGGGCAAGGCCTAGGGTTTGGGTAGGGTTAAAGCTAGTGTTAGCGCTAGGGTTAGGGTTAGGGTTAGGGTTAGGGTTAGGGTAGGTATAGGGTTAGGGTTTCGGTTAGGGTTAGGGTTAGGATTAGGGCTACGGTTAGGGTTAGGGTTAGGGTTATGGTTAGTGTTAGGTTTAGGGTTAGGGTTATGTTTAGAGCTAGGGCTACGGTTAGGGTTCGGCTTTTCTTTAGGTTTAGGTTCATGTTTAGAGTTAGGACTGAAAAGTATTTAGAGTTACAGTACCGGTTAACATTACTGTTAACTTTAGACCTAGAATTAGGTTTACGTTTAGGGTTAGGGTTAGGGTTAGGGTTAGGGTTAGAATAGGGTTCGGCTTAGGGTTAGGGTTAGAGTTAGGTTAGGTCAAGGGCATGGGCAAGGACTAGGGTTAGGGTTATGGTTAAAGCTAGTGTTAGCTCTAGGGCTAGGATTAGGGTTATGGATAGGTTTAAATTCAGGGTTAGGATTAGGATTAGTGTTAGGGTTATGGTTAGGGTTAGAGTTAGGTTAGGGTAAGGGTTAGGCTTAGGGTTAGGATTTAAGCTAGTGTTAGCGCTAGGGCTAGGGTTAGGATTAGTGTTAGGGTTAGGGTTAGGGCTAGGTTAAGGGTTAGAGGTAGGGTTAGAGTTATTTTTATAGCTAGGGATACAGTTAGGGTTAGGGTTGGGTTAGGGTTAGGGTTGGTTAGGGTTATGATAAGGGCTAGAGTTATGGATAGGTTTAGGGTTAGGGATAGGGTTACGGTTAGGGTTAGGTTTAGCGTTAGGCTAGGGTTATGTTTAGGGTTAAGATTAGGGTTTGGGTTAGGGTAAGGGTTAGTTTTAGGGTTAGGGTTATGGTTAGGGCTAACGTTAGGGTTAGGGTTAGGGTTAGGGTTAGGGTTAAGGTTAGGGTAATAGTTAGCGTTAGGGTTAGGGTTAGAGCAAGGGCTAGGGTTAGGACAGCGTTAAAGCTAGTGTTAGCACTAGGGCTAGGTTTAGGTTTAGGGTTAAGGTTAGGTTTAGGGTTTGGTTTAGGGTTAGGGTTAGGCTATGGTTAGTGTTATGATTAGAGTTAGGGCTACGATTACAGTTAGTGTTAGGTTTACGTTTAGGTTTTGGGTTAGGATTACGGTTAGCAATAGGGTTAGTGTTATGTTTAGAGCTAGGGCTAGGGTTGAGGTAAGGGTGAAGTTTAGGGTTAGGGTTTCGGTTTGGTTTAGGGGTAGGGTTAAAGTTATGGTTATGTTTAGAGCTAGGGCTAGTGTTAGGTTTAGGGTTAGGGTTAGGGTTACTGTTATATTTGAGCTAGGGCTACGGTTAGGGTTCGGCTTTTCTTTAGAGTTAGTGTCATGTTTAGAGTTAAAATTGGAAAAAAAAAATTTAGAGTTACAATACCGGTTATCATTACTGTTAAGCTTAGACCTATAATTAGGGTTAGGTTTAGGGTTTGGTTTAATGTTAGGGTTAGGGTTAGATTTAGAATTAGGGTAAGGGCAAGCAGAAACGCTAGAGTTAGGATTAAGGTGAAAGCGAGTGTTAGGAATAGGGCTTGGATTAGGGTTAGGGTTAGGGTTAGGGTTTGGGTTAGGTTTACGGTAATGGTTAGGGTTAGTTTTAGGGTTAGGGTTAGGTTAAGGGCTAGGTTAGGGTTAGTGTTATGTTTAGAGTTAGGGCTATGGTTAGGGTTCGGCTTTTCTTTATGGTTACGGTCATGTTTAGAGTTTGTACTGAAAAGTAATTTAGAGTTACAGTACCGGTTAACATTACTGTTAAGCTTAGACCTAGAATTATGTTTATGTTTAGGGTTAGGGTAAGGGGTATGGTAAGGGTTAGGGTTAGGTTTAGGGTTAAACCTAGTGTTAGCGCTAGGGCTAGGGTTTGGTTAGTCTTAGGGATAGCATTAGGGTTAGGGTTAGGGTATGGGCAAGGGGTAGAATTAGGGTGAGTGTTAAAGCTAGTGTGAGCGCTAGGGCTAGGGTTAGGTTTAGGGTTAAATTTAGGCTAAGGTTTAGGGTTAGGTTTAGGGTTAGGGTTCGGGTTTTGGTTAGGGTTAGGGTTAAGATTAGGGTTAGTGTTATGTTTAGAGCTAGGGCTAGGGTTAGGGTTAGACTTAGGGTTATGTTTAGAGCAAGGGCTAGGGTTAGGGTTAGGGTTAGAGTTATGGTTAAGGTTAAAGTTAAGTTTAGGGTTAGTGTTATGTTTACAGCGTGGGCTAACTTTTAGGTTTCGGCTTTTCTTTAGGGTTAAGGGTCATGCTTAGAGTTAGGACTGAAAAGAAATTTAGAGTTACAGTACCTGTTAACATTACTTTTAATCTTAGACTTATAATTAAGTTTAGGGTTAGGGTTTTCATTAACGTTAGGGTTAGGGTTAGGGTTAGAATTAGGTCAAGGGCAAGGGCTAGGGATAGCGTTAGGGTGAAAGCTAGTGTTAGGCTAGGGCTTGTGTCAGGTTTAGGGTTAGGGTTAGGGTTTGGTTTCGGGTTAGGGTTATGGTTAGGGTTAAGGTAAGGGTTTGGGCTAGGGTTAGGGTTAGTGTTAGGGTTAGGGTTAGGATTACGATTAGGGTTAGGTTTAGGGTTAGGGTTAGTGTTAGGTTTAGGGTTAGGGTTAGGGATAGGGTTAGTGTTAGGGTTAAGGTTATGGTTAGGATAGGGTAAGGGTTAGGATTAGGGTTAGGGTTAAAGCTTTTGTTAGTGCTAGAACTAGGTTTATGATTAGGGTTACAGTTAGGGTTAGGGTTAGGGTTAGGGTTAGGTATAGGATAAGGTGAAATGTTAGGGTTACGGTTTCGGTTAGGGTTAGGGTAAGGGCTAGGTTAGGGTTAGTGTTATGTTTAGAGCTCGGGCTATTGTTAGGGTTCACATTTTTTTAGGATTAGGTTCATGTTTAGAGTTAAAACTGAAAAGTAATTTAGAGATACAGTACTGGTTAACATTACTGTTAAGCTTAGACCTATAATTAGGGTTAGGCTTAGGGTTAGGGTTAGGGTTAGGGTTAGGGTTAGGGTTAGGGTTAGGGTAAAAGTTAGCGTTAGGATTATGGTTAGTGCACAAGCCAGGGTTAGGGCAGGGTTAAAACTAGTGTTAGGGCTATGGATAGGGTTAGGATTAGGGTTAGTGTTATGGTTATGGTTAGGGTTAGGGTTAGGTTTACGGTTAGTGTTATTTTTAGATCTAGGGCTAGTGTTAGGGTTAGGGTTAGGGTTAGGATTAAGGTTAGGGTTAGAGTTAGGGTTAATGTTATGTTTGAAGCTCGGGCTAGGTTAAGGTTCGGCTTTTTTTTAGGATTTGTGTCATGTTTAGAGTTAAAACGGAAAAGAAATTTAGAGTTTCAGTACCGGTTAATAATACTGTTAATCTTAGAACTAGAATTATGGTTAGGGTTAGGGTTAGGGTTAAAGCTAGTTAGCGCTAAGGCTAGAGTCAGGGTTAGTGTTACGGTTAGGGTTAGGATTAGGGTTACGGTAGGGGTTAGGGTAAGTGTTAGGTTTAAGGTTAGGGTTAGGGCAAAGGGTAGGGTTAGGGTTAGGGTTAAAGCTAGTGTTAGCCCTAGGACTAAATTTAGGGTTAGGGTTAGAGTTAGGGCTTAGGAATCGGGTTAGGGTTAGAATAAGTGTTAGTGTTATGTTTGGAGCTAGGGCTACGGTTAGGGGTCGGCTTTTGTTTAGGGTTAGTGTCATGCTTAGATGTAAAACTGAAAAGAAATTTAGAGTTACAGTACTGGTTAACATTACTGTTAAGCTTAGATCTAGAATTAGGGTTAGGGTTAGAGTTTGGGTTAAGTTTAGGTTTAGGCTCAGATTTAGAATTAGGGCAAGGGAAAGGGCTGGGGTTAGGGTTAGGCTGAAAGCCAGTGTTAGGACTAGGGCTTGGCTTATGGTTAGGTTTAGGGTTAGGGTTTGGGTTAGGTTTAGGTTTAGGTTTAGGTTTAGGGCTAGGTTAGGGTTAGTGTGTGTTTAGAGCTAGGGCTACGGTTAAAGTTCGGCTTTCATTAAAGGTTAGGGTCATGTTTAGAGTTAAAACTGAAAAGAAATTTAGAGTTTCTGTACCGGTTTACATTACTGTCAAGCTTAGACCTAGAATTAGGTTTAGGGTTAGGTTTTTTAATTTCCTAAGCTTTAGGTTTAGTGTAGGGTTAGAACTAGGGTTAGTGTTAGAGCTAGAATTAAAGCTAATGCTAGTATTAGGGTTAAGTTTACCATTAGGGTTAGTGTCATGGTTAGGTTTATGACAGAGAAGAACTTTAGAGTTACAGTACTGGATAATAATATTTTTAGTTTATGCGTAGGATTAGGGTTAGGGTTAGGCGTAGTGCCTGTGTTAGGGTTAGGTTAGTGTTAGGCTAGGGCTAGGGTTAGGGTTAGGGTTAGTGTTAGGGCAATGGTTAGGGTTACATTAGGCTTAGGTTCAGGGCCTAAGTTAGGTTTTGGCTTAGTACTAGGGTTAAAGTTAGGGTAAGGATTAGGGTTAGGGCTAGGTGTAGGTTAGGGTTTGGGTTGGGGTTTGAGTTAGGGTTAGGGTTAAGGTTAGGTTTAGAGCTAGGTCTAGAGTTAGGGTTAAGTTTAGGGTTAGGGGTAGGGCTAGGGTTATGTTTAGGGTTAGTTTAGGGCTAGAGCTATAATTATGTTAAGGGTTATGGTTAGTGCGTAAGCTAGGATTAAGGTTATGGTTTGGGTTAAGGCATGGGCTAGGGTTAGGTAGAAGGTTGGGATTAGGTTTAGGGCTAGGATTAGGGTTAGGTTTAGGGTTAGGGTTCGGGTTTTGGTTAGGGTTAGGGTTAAGATTAGGGTTAGTGTTATGTTTAGACCTAGGGCTAGGGTTAGGGTTAGGCTTAGGGTTATGTTTAGAGGAAGGGCTAGGGTTAGGGTTAGGGTTAGAGTTATGGTTAGGTTTAAAGTTAAGATTAGGGTTAGTGTTATGTTTGGAGCTAGGGCTACGGTTAGGGTTCGGCTTTTCTTTAGGGTTAGTGTCATGTTTAGAGTTAAACCTGAAAAGAAATTTAGAGGTACAGTACCAGTTAACATTACTGTTAACCTTAGACCTAGAATTAGGTTTAGGTTTAGGGTTAGGATTAGGGTTAGTGTTATGTTTAGAGCTAGGGTTTAGGTTAGGGTTAGGGTTAGGGTTAGGGTTAGGGTTAGGGTTAGGGCTAGGGTTAGGGTTTGGGTTAGGGTTAGTGTTAGGGCTAGTTCTAGCTTAGGGTTAAGGTTAGTGTTAGTGTTAGGGTTAGGTTTGGGTTAATTTTAGGGTTAGGTTTAGATTTAGAATTCGGGCAAGGGTAAGGGCTAGGGTTAGGGTTAGGCTGAAAGCTAGTGTTAGGACTAGGGCTTGGCTTATGGTTAGGGTTAGGGTTAGGGTTTGGTTAGGGTTATGGTTAGGGTTAGGGTTAGGGCTAGGTTAGGTAATGTTGTGTTTAGAGTTAGCGCTACAGTTAAAGTTCGGCTTTTATTAAGGGTTTGGGTCATGTTTAGAGTTAAAACTGAAAGAAATTTTGAGTCTGTACCGGTTTACATTACTGTCAAGCTTAGACCTAGAATAAAGTTTAGGGTTTGGTTCTGTACTTTTTTAAGCTTTAGTTTTAGGTTTAGGGTTAGAACTAGGGTTAGTGTTAGAGCTAGAATTAAAGCTAGTACTAGAATTAGGGTTAGGTTTACCATTAGGGTTAGTGTCATGTTTAGGGTTATGACAGAGAATAAGTTTAGAGTTACACAAATGGATAATAATATTTTTAGGTTAGGCGTAGGATTAGGTTTAGGGTTAGGCGTAGTGCCTGGGTAAGGGTTAGGTTAGTGGTAGTGTAGGGCTATGGTTAGGGTTAGGGTTAGTGTTAGGGCAATGATTAGGGTTCAGTTAGGCTTAGATTAAGGGCCTAAGTTAGGGTTTGGCTTAGGGCTAGGGTTAATGTTAGGGTAAGGATTAGGGTTAGGGCTAGGTCTAGGGTTAGGGCTTGGGTTAGGGCTTGGGTAGGGTTAAGGTTAGGGTTAGGTTTAGAGCTAGGTCTAGGGTTAGGGTTAGGTTAGGGTTAGGGTTCTGGTTTTGGTTAGGGTTAGGGTTAAGATTAGGGTTAGTGTTATGTTTAGAGCTAGGGCTAGGGTTAGGGTTAGGCTTAGGGTTATGTTTAGAGCAAGGGCTAGGGTTAGGGTTAGGGTTAGAATTATGGTTAGGTTTAAAGTTAAGGTTAGGGTTAGTGTTATGTTTGGAGCTAGGGCTACGGTTAGGGTTCAGGTTTTCTTTAGGGTTAGGGTCTAGTTTAGAGTTATGACTGAAAAGAAATTTAGAGTTACAGTCCTATAACATTACTGTTAAGCTTAGACCTAGAATTATGTTAGGTTTAGGGTAGGGTTAGGGTTAGGGTAAGGGTTAGGGTTAGGTTTAGGGTTAAAGCTAGTGTTAGCACTAGGGCTAGGGTTAGTATTAGTGTTAAGTTTAGGGGTAGGGTTATGGTTAGGGTAATGGCAAGGGTAGAATTAGGGTTAGTGTTAAAGCTAGTGTGAGCGCTAGGTCTCGGGTGAGGGTTAGGGTTAGGGTTAGGGTAAGGTTTAAGATTAGTGTTAGGGTTAGTGCTAAGGTTAAAGCTAGTGTTAGGTTTATGTTTAGGGTTAGATTTAGGCATAGGGCTAGGATTAAGGTCAGAGTTAAGGTTAGGGTTAGGGCACAGGCAAGGGCTAGGTTTAAGGTTGGGTTATGGTTAGGATTAGGGTTAGGGTTAGGGTTTGGGTTAGTGTTATATTTGGAGCTAGGGGTACGGTTAGGGTTCGGTTTTTCTTTAGGGTTAGTGTTATGTTTAGATTTAAAACTGAAAAGAAATATAGAGTTACAGTACTGGTTAACATTACTGTTAAGCTTAGACCTAGAATTCGGTTGAGGGATAGGGTTACGGTTAGGGTTAGGGTTAGAGTTAGGGTTAGGGCAAAGGCAAGGGCTAGGTTAGGTTTAGGGTTAAAGCTAGTGTTAGCGCTAGGACTACCGTCACGGTTAGGGTTAGGGTTAGGTTAGGGTTATGGTTAGGGTTAGGGTTACGGTTAGGGTTAGGGTAAGTGTTAGGGTTTGGTTTAGGGTAAGTCCAAGGGCTAGGTTTAGGTTTAGGGTTAAAGCTAGTGTTATCGCTAGCGCTAGGGTTAGGGTTGGGTTAAGGTTAGGTTAAAACTAAGGCTAGGCTTAGGGTTAGGATTAGGGTTAGGGTTAGGGTTTTGGTTAGGGTTCGGGTTTGGATTAGGGTTAGTTTAAGTTTAGAGCTAGGGCTAGGGTTATGGTTATGGTTAGGGTTAGGGTTAGTGTTATGTTTGGAGCTAGGGCTAGGGTTAAGGTTAGGGTTAAGTTTAGGGGTACGTTTAGGTTTAGGGTAAGGGTTAGGGTTAGGGTTAACATTAGGGCAAGGGCTAGGGTTAGGGTTAGGGTTAAAGCTAGTGTTATCGCTAGGGCTTGGGTTAGGTTTAGGTTTAGGGTTAGGGTTATTGTTAGGGTAAGGGTTAGGTTTAGGGTTAGGGATAGTGTTTTGTTTACAGCAAGGGCTACGGTTAGAGTTAGGGTTAGCGTTAGGGTTAGGGTTAGGGTTAGGGTTAGGGTTATTATAAGGGATAAAGTTAGGGGAAGGGTTAGGGTTAGGGTTAGAGTTAGGGTTAGGGCAAGGGTAAGGGCTAGGGTTAGAGCTAGTGTTAGCACTAGGGCTAGGGTTAGGGTTAGGATAGGGTTAGGAATACGGTTAGGGTTAAGGTTAGTGTTATGTTTAATTCAAGGGCTACGGTTAGGGTAAGGGTTAGGGTTAGAGTTAGGGTTAGGGTAAGGACTAGGGTTAGGGTTAGAGTTAGGATTAGGGTTACTGTTATGTTTGGAGCTAGGGTTACGTTTAGGTTTCGAATTTTCTTTAGGGTTAGTGTCATGTTTAGAGTTCAAACTGAAAAGAAGTTTAGAGTTACAGTACCGGTTAACATACTGTTAAGCTTTGACCTAATTAGGGTTAGTTTTAAAGTTAGGGTTAGGGTTAGAGTTAGGGTTAGGGCAAGGGCAAGGGCTAGGGTTAGGGTTAGGGTTAAAGCTAGTGTTAGTGCTAGAACTAGGGTAAGAGTTAGGGTTAGGGTTAGGGTAAGGGTTAGGTTTAGGTTTAGAGTTAGTTTTATGTTTAGAGCAAGTGCTACGGTTAGGATAAGGATTAGGGGTAGGGTTATGGTTAGGTTTAGGGTTAGGGTTAGGTTTAGGGTTAGGGTTAGGGTAAGGGTTATGGTTAGGGTTGGGGTTAGGGTTAGGTCTAGTGTTAGGTTAAGGGTTAGGGTTAGGGTTAGAGATATGGTTATGGTTAGGGTTAGGGGTAGGGTTATTGTTAGGTTTACGGTAAGGGTTATGGTTAGAGTAAGCATTATTGTTAGGATAGGGTTAGGGTTAGGGTTAGTGTTAGGGCTAGTGTTAGCTTAAGGGTTAGGTTTAGGGTTAGAGTTAGGGTTAGGGTTATGTAGGGTTAGGGTTAGGTTTAGGGTTCGGGTTAGGGTAAGGGTTAGTGTTATGGTTAGTGTTAGGGTTAGGGCTAGTGTTAGGTTAAGGGTTAGGGTTAGAGTTAGAGTCAGGATTTTGGTTAGGTTTAGGGGTAGGTTTAGTGTTAGGGTTATGGTAAGGGTCATGGTTAGGGTTAGGCAAGGGCTAGGGTTAGGGTTAGGGTTAAAGCTACTGTTAGCGCATGAGCTAGGGTTAGGGTTAGGGTTAGAGTTAGTTCAAGTGCTAGGGTTATGGTTAGGGTTAAAGCTATTGTTAGCACAAGAGCTAGGGTTAGGGTAAGGGTTAGGTGTGGGTTAGGGCTAGGTTAGGGTTAGTGTTATGTTTAGAGCTAGGGCTAACGTTTAGGGTGTTTCTTTTTCTTAGGGTTAGGGTCATGTTTAGAGTTAGGACGGAAGAGTAATTTAGAGTTACAGTACCAGTTAACATTACTGTTAATCTTAGACCTAGAATTAGGTTTAGGATTAGGATTAGGGTTAGGGTTAGGGTTAGGGTTAGGGTTAGGGTTAGGGTTCGGGTTATGGTTAGAGTTAGGTTTAGGGCAAGGGCATGGGTTAGCGTTAGGGTTAGTTTTAAAGCTAGTGTTAGCGCTAGGGCTACGGTTAGGGTTAGGTTAAGGTTTAGTATTACAGTAAGTGTTAGGGTTAGGGTGAGGTCAAGGGCTAGGTTTAGGGTTAAGGTTAAAGCTAGTGTTAGAGCTGGGGCTAGGGTTAGGGTTAGGGTTACGGTTAGGTTTAGGTTAAGGGTTAGGTTTAGGGTTAAGTTTAGGGCAAGGGCTAGGGTTAGGTTTAGGGTTAGGTTTAGGAATAAAGCTAGTGTTAGCGCTAGGGCTAGGGTTGCATTAGGTTTAGGGTTAGGGTTAGGGTTAGGGTTAGGGTTAGGGTTAGGGTTAGAGTTACGGTAAGTGTTAGCGTTATGGTTAGGTTTAGTGCAAGGGCTAGGGTTAGGGTAGGATTAAAGCTAGTTACCTCTATAGATAGGGTTAGGGTTAGAGTTAGGGTTAGGGTTAGAGTTAGGTTTAGGGTTAGGGTTAGAGCAGGGTTAGGGTAAGTGTTAGCGTTATGGTTAGGGTTAGGGCAAGGGCTAGGGTTAGGCAGCTTTAATGCTAGTGTTAACGCTCGGGCTAGGGTTAGGGTTAGGGTTAGGGTAGGTATAGGGTTAGGGTTTCGGTTTGGGTTAGGGTTAGGATTAGGGCTACGGTTAGGGTTAGGGTTAGGGTTATGGTTAGAGTTAGGTTTAGGGTTACGGTTATGTTCAGAGCTAGGGTTATGGTTAGGCTTCGGCTTTTCTTTAGGTTTAGGTTCATGTTTAGAGTTAGGACTGAAAAGAAATTTAGAGTTACAGTACCAGTTAACATTACTTTAAGCTTAGGCCTAGAATTAGGATTAGTGTTAGGACTAGGACCTGTGTTAGATTTAGGGTTAAAAAAAGGGCAATGACTAGGTTTAAGTTAGGCTTAGGGTCAGGGCTAGGGCTAGGAGTAGTGTTAGCCCTGGGACTATGGTTATGCTTATGTTTAGGTTTAGGGTTAGGGCTAGGGCTAGGGCTAGGGTTATGCTTAAGCTAATTGTTAGGTTTAGTGTCATGTTTATGGTTAGGCCTGATTAAGTTTAGAGTTATAATACCGGTTAACATTACTATTATTTAGGCCTAGGATTAGGGTTTCAGTCTGCCTTGAAATAGTTTGAATTAGGATTTGAGTTACAACTATAGTTAGGGTTAGGTTTGCGGTTAAGTTATGTTTAAAACTTAGGCTAAGCTTAGGGTTAGGTTTAGGCTTAGGGTAAGGCTTGGTCCAAAATTAAGGTAAAAGTTACGGATAGAGCTAGGGTTACAGTTAGGGTTAGGGTTAGGGTTAGGGTTAGGGTTAGGGTTAGGGTTAGGGTTAGGGTTAGGGCTAGGGTTAGTGATAGTGTTATGTTTAGAGCTAGTGCTACAGTTAGCGTTCGGGTTTTCATTAGGGTTAGTATCATTTTTAGAGTTAGGACTGAAAAAAAATTTAGAGCTACAATACCGGTTAACATTTCTGTTAAGCTTAGACGTATTATTAGGTTTAGGGCTAGGGTTAGGGTTAGGGTTAAAGCTAGTGTTAGCGCTAGGGATAGGGTTAGGGTTAGGGTTAGGTTTAGGGTTAGGGTTAGGGTTAGGGTTATGGTTAGCATTAGGTTTAGGGTTAGGGCACGGGCTAGGGTTGGGGCAAGGAAAAAGCTAGTGTTAGCGCTTGGGCTAGGGTTACGGTTAGGTTAAGGGTTAGGGTTAGGGTTTTGTTTAGGGTTGCGGTTAGGGTTATGGTTAGTGTTATGTTAATCTTAGACCTAGAATTAGGTTTAGGGTTAGGGTTTGGGTTAAGGTTAGGGTTACAGTTAGATTTAGAATTAGGGCAAGGGCCAGGGCTAGGGTTAGTGTTATGGTGAAAGCTAGTGTTAGGACTGAGGCTTGGGTTAGGGTTAGGGTTAGGGTTAGGGTTTGGGTTAGGTTTAGGGTTACGGTTAGGGTTACGGTTAGGGTTATGTTTAGGGTTAGGGTTCGTGCTAGGGTTAGGATTAGTGTTATGTTTAGAGCTAGGTCTAAGATTAGCATTTGGCTTTTTGTTAGGTTTAGTGTCATATTTAGAGTTAGGACTGAAAAGAAATTTAGAGTTACAGTACAGGTTAACATTACTGTTAAGCTTCGACCTATAATTAGGTTTAGGGTTAGGGTTAGGGTTAGGGTTAAGGTTAGGGTGTGGGTTAGCGTTAGGGTTAGGGTTAGGTTTAGGGTTAGGGTTAAAACTAGTGTTAGCGCTAGGGTTAGGGTTAGGGTTAGGGTTACGGTTAGGGTTAGGTTTAGCGTTACGTTTAGTGTTAGGATTAGGGTTAAGGTTAGGGTTAGGTTTAGGGTTAGGGTTACGGTTAGGTTAGGGTAAGGGTTAGGGTTAGGGTTAGGGTTAGGTATAGGGCTAAAGGTAGGGTTTGCTTCAGGGTTAGGGTTAGGGATAGGGTTAGGGATAGGGATAGGTTAGGGTTAGTGTTATGTTTAGAACTAGAGCTAATGGTTAGAGTTTGGCTTTTCTTTAGCGTTAGGGTCATGTTTAGAGTAAAGACTGAAAAGTAATTTAGAGTTATAGTACCGGTTAATATTACTTTTAAGCTTCGACTTAGAATTAGGTTTAGGTATAGGGTTAGGGTTAGGGTTAGGGTTAGGGTTAGGGTTAAGGTTAGGGTTAGGGTTAGGGTTAGTTTAAGTGTTAGTGTTAGGGTTTGGGTTAGTGTTATGTTAAGAGCAAGTGCTACGGTTAAGGTAAGGGTTAGGGTTATGCTTAGGGTTAGGGTTAGGGTTTGGGTTTGGATTTGGGTTAGGGTTAGGGTTAGGGGTTAGGGTTGGGTTAGGGTTAGGTTTACTGTTATGTTAGGAGCTAGGGCTACGGTTAGGGTTTGGCTTTTCTTTAGGGTTAGTGTCATGTTTAGAGTTAAATTGAAAAGAAATTTAGAGTTACAGTACCGGTTAACATTACTGTTAAGCTTAGAGCTAGAATTAGGGTTAGGGTTAGCGCTTGGGTTACGGTTAAGTTTAGGGTGAGATTTAGAATTAGGGTAAGGGCAAGGGCTAGGGTTAGGGTGAGGGTGAGGGTTAGGGTTAAAGCTAGTGTTATGATTAGAGCTTGGGTTAGGGTTAGGGTTAGAGTTAGGATTTGGGTTCAGTGTAGGGTTAGGGCAAGGGCTAGGGTTAGGTTAGGGTTAATGCTAGTGTTAGCACTAGGACTAAAGTTAGGGTTTGGGTTAGGGCTAGTGTTAGGGTTAGGGTTAGGGTTAAGATTAAAACTAAGGCTAAGCTTAGGGTTAGGGTTAGGCTTAGGGCTAAGGCTTCGTTCAGAATTACGTCTAAAGTTACGGCTAGAGGTAGTGTTACGGTTATGGTTACGGTTATGGCTAGGGCTAAGGTTAGGGTTAGGGTTAGGTTTAGATTATGGGTTAGAGTTAGGGTTAGGGTTAGGCTTAGAGTTAAGGTTAGGGCAAGGGCAAGGGCTAGGGTTAGGTTTAGGGTTAAAGCTAATGTTAGCGCTAGGGCTAGAATTAGGGTTAGGGTTAGGGCAAGGGGTAGGGTTAGGTTAGAGTTAATGCTAGTGTTAGCGCTAGGACTAAAGTTAGGGTTAGGGTTAGGTCTAGTGTTAAATTTAGGGTTAGGGTTAGGGTTAGGTTTAAAACTAAGGCTAGGCTTATGGTTAAGGTTAGGCTTAGGGCTAAGGCTTGGTCCAGATTTAAGTTTAAAGTTACGGCTAGAGCTATGTTTATGGTTATGGTTAGTGTTTGGGCTAGGGCTAAGGTTAGGGTTAGGGTTAGGGTTAGGTTTTGGGTTAGAATTATGGTTATGGTTAGGATTAGAGTTAAGTTTAGGGCAAGGGCAAGGGCTAGGGTTAGGGTTAGGGTTAAAGCTAATGTTAGCGCTAGGGCTAGGGTTAGGGTTAGGGTTAAAGCTAATGTTAGCGCTAGGGCTCGGGTTAGGGTTAGGGTTAGGGTTAGGGTTAGGGTTAAGGATAGGGTAAGGGTTATGGTTAGGGTTAGTGTTAGGGGTAAGGTTAGGGTTATGGTTTGGGTTCGGTTTAGCGTTAGGTTTAGTGTTAGGGTTAGGGTTAGGGTTAGGGTTAGGTTTAGGGTTAGGGTTAGTGTTATGTTTGGAGCTAGGGCTACGGTTAGGGTTCAGCTTTTCTTTAGGGTTAGTGTCATGTTTAGAGTTAAAACTGAAACGAAATATAGATTTACAGTACTGGTTAACATTACTGTTAAGCATAGACCTAGAATTCTGTTAAGGGTTAGGGTTAGGGTTAAGGTTTGGGTTAGGCTTAGGGTTAGGGATAAGGTTAGAGTTAGGCTTAGGGCACGGGCATGGGCTAGGGTTAGGGTTAGGGTTAAAGCTAGTGTTAGCGCTAGGGCTAGGGTTAGGGTTAGGGTTAGGGTTAGGATTAGGTTAAGGAAAGGGTTAGAGTTAGGTTAGGGTTAGTGTTATGTTTAGAGCTAGGGCTATGGTTAGGGTTAGGGTTCGGGTTCGGGTTAGGGTTAGGATTAGGGCTAGTGTTAGGGTTTGAGTTAGGGTTAGGTTTATGGTTACGGTTAGGTTTAGGTTTGGGGTTAGGGTTAGGTTTGGAATTAGGGTTAGGTATAGGGTAAGGTTTAGGGTTGAGGTTTGGTTAGGGTATGGGTTAGGGTTAGCATTAGGGTTAGGGTTTAGGCTAATGTTAGCACTAGAACTAGGGTGAGCGTAAGGGTTAGGGTTAGGTTTAGGGTTAGAGTTAGGGTTAGGGCAAGGGAACGGGCTAGGTATATAGGGTATATTGAGCTTGAACGCTTTCTTAATTGGTGGCTCCTTTTAGGCCAACTATGTAAATATATACATGCTTACTCTCTAGTTAAGGTTTTATCCTGCTTCTAAAAGGCTGTACCCTGTTAGATTATATTTTAAGTCTACAGGTAAATTATTGGGGTTTTGTGTAGAACTTAAAATTGAACTAAAATTCTGTTCTGGACAACCAGCTATCACCAGGCTCGGTAGGCTTTTCACCTCTACCTAGAAGTCTTCTCACTATTTTGTTACATAGACGAGTTCGCCCATGTGGCTGCTACTAGGTAGCTCGTCTGGTTTCGGGGTGTTTGGCTTAAGTTCTCTTTGTCAAATTGTTCTGGTTAACTCATTATGCAAAAGGTACAAGGGGTTATCTTTGCTGTCTTATACTTTTAATTTATCTTTCATCTTTCCCTTGCGGTACTTCCCTCTATAGCACCATATTAAAATTTCTATCTCCTATACTTTTGATTAGATAAATGTTTTGTTTTATTGAATGTATTATTGTTAAATTTTGTGTTGTTTGGGCTAGCATTTGTTCAAAGTGGCCATTATTGATGGAATCTTCTGGGTGTAGGCCAGGTGCTTTATATATAAGCTACACTTTGATATGTCCAAGCGCACTTTCCAGTACGCTTACCTTGTTACGACTTATCTCCTCTCGTGTGTTGGTACAGTTGTTTCGGTTTCACGAAAATTTTCGTTTGTGTTCTATCATTAGAAAATGTAGCCCATTTCTTTCCAACTCATGGGCTACACCTTGACCTAACATTTTTATGTTTTATGTTTTTGCTTACTATGATTCCCTTTTAGGGTTTGCTGAAGATGGCGGTATATAGGCTGTATTAGCAAGAGTTGGTGAGGTTTATCGGGGTTTATCAATTACAGAACAGGCTCCTCTAGATGGATATAAAGCACCACCAAGTCCTTTGAGTTTTAGGCTGTGGCTAGTAGTACTCTGGCGAGTGGCATTGTTATGTTGCTACTTTGGTTTAGGGCTGAGCATAGTGGGGTATCTAATCCCAGTTTGTGTCTTAGCTATCGTGTAGTCAGATAAATTAAAGTCACCTTCGTGGTTTATTTTAGTCAGGGCTTGGGCTTTCTACGGCAAAGTTCTGATTTAACTTTATTGGTGAGGGGTTCTTATACACGTTTTACGCCATATGTCTATTAACTTGGGTTAATCGTATGACCGCGGTGGCTGGCACGAAATTTACCAGCCCTGATATTTAGTATGGCTTAGTCAAACTTTCATTTATGGCTTAATTTTTATCACTGCTGTATCCCGTGGGGGTGTGGCTAGGCGAGGCGTTGTGAGCTACCATTGTGTAGGTGTGCTTGATGCCCGCTCCTTTAGGTCAGTTAAGTGATTTAAAGGGCATTTTCACCGGGGTGCTTATACTTGCATGTGTAATCCTACTAAGGGTTAATAGAAAGGCTAGGACCAAACCTTTATGTTTTTGGAGTGTGAGGCACTCATCTAGGCATTTTCAGTGCCTTGCTTTAGTGTTAAGCTACATTAACGGTTGGTTTTCAAATCTAGGGAGATAGCTGTCTAAGGGAAAGTGATTCATAAGAGTGGCATGCTTGTATCAGGGGGTATAATGTCTCGTTAAACGCTGTCAGTGTGTGGATAAATGTCTGCACTTGAGTGTTGCGTGATGTGTGGGTCCTGTTTTTTGGGTTTGGCAGGATATTATAGCACACATGGGCGCTGCGTTTATACGGGGGAGTGGGGGGGGGGTTTGTCTGTACATGGCTGCGTGCGTGTATGCGTGCGTGTATGCATGTCCCAATACCATTGACTGAATTGCACCTTGGATAACACTTTCAGGTGGGCAATGAATGTGAATGTGGGTTGTATGGAATGGATTGTTGACAAGAATTTGGTAATGTACAATAAACCTTGGGCTGGTCCCGTGACAATTGACTCAACAACTCTTGAGCGGATGTCGCCATGCGCGCCCCCGAATATCAGTTCACAGTGAGCTCGCCAACATTATTAGTTCCGTAACGGGGCCTTTGACGGCCATAGCTGAGTCCAAGCATAATCGGAAAATTAAAAAATACCAAGGGCATGGCACCACAGTTATGCCGCGGCATGGGCTGATTAGTCATGAATCCATCGAGATGTCTTATTTAAGGGGAAAGAGTGGGTGATCTTAGGTTTAATGGCCCTGAAGAAAGAACCAGATGCCATTTACGACCCAGTTATAGAAACCCCCACGGTTTATGGGCCCGTGGCAAGAAGAGGGGTACTTTTCACAAGGGTTGCTGGTTTCACGTGAGTTGGTAGATCAAGAGATAAGCCTTTGGTTGGGGATATTCGTGTTGACGAGAGTTGGTTTGACTGTAATGGTGTATGTCCAATTAAGCATATAATGTACTATGAAATTATGGGGTGAATAGACGTATGCACGAATTACATAGTGATAATAAAAATTCAAGGAATAGTTTAAGTAGAATGTCAGCTTTGGGTGTTGATGATGGAGGTTTAAGCTTCTTCCTTGAGTCTTTGGGGGAAAGATATTCCCCTTCTCTGGTTTACAAGACCAGTGTAATGAATATACTACATAGACCTTCATTTTAAGAGATGGTTTTCTAAGATGCTTGTAAGTGGTATAAGAATTAGGATTAGTGAGAAATATAGGATTGATGCTAGTTGTCCGATGATGATAAAGGGGTGTTTGACTGGTTGTCCTCCAATTCATGTCAATGTTAGTAGGTCTGCTACTAGTAATCAGAACAAGAATTGACTAAGTGGTCAAAATATTATGCTTCGTTGTTTTGATGTGTGTAATAGTGGCATTAGGGCTAGGATGAGAATTGAAAGTACTAGTGCTAGTACACCTCCTAGTTTGTTTGGGATTGATCGTAGAATGGCGTATGCGAATAGGAAATATCATTCTGGTTTGATGTGTGGTGGGGTGTTTAGCGGGTTGGCTGGGATGTAGTTGTCTGGGTCTCCTAGGAGATCTGGTGAGAATAATACTAATGTTATTAGTACTAAGATTATAGCTAATGCGCCTAGTATGTCTTTGATCGTGTAGTATGGGTGAAATGGAATTATATCTATGTCAGATGGAATTCCAGTTGGGTTATTAGATCCTGTTTCGTGTAGGAATAGGAGGTGTACTACGACTAGGGCTGCGATGATGAATGGGAGGAGAAAATGGAAGGCGAAAAATCGTGTTAGGGTGGCTTTATCTACTGAAAATCCCCCTCAAATTCATTCTACTAGGTCTGTGCCAATGTATGGAATTGCTGATAATAAATTTGTAATTACTGTCGCCCCTCAGAAAGATATTTGGCCTCATGGAAGGACATAACCTATAAAGGCTGTTGCTATTACGGCGAATAGGAGTATCATTCCTACGTTCCATGTTTCTATGTAGGTATAGGATCCGTAGTATAAGCCTCGACCTACATGGAGGAATAGGCAGATGAAGAATATGGAAGCTCCGTTGGCATGTAAATAGTGTAGTGTTCATCCGTAGTTTACATCTCGGCAAATGTGGGTTACTGATTGAAAGGCGGTAGTGGTGTCGGAGGTATAATGTATGGCTAAGAACAGCCCTGTTAGGATTTGAATTGTTAGGCAGATGCCTAGAAGGAAGCCAAAGTTTCATCAAGATGAGATACTTGATGGGGCTGGAAGGTCAATTAGGGAGTCGTTGATAATTTTTAGTAAAGGGTGGGATTTTCGAATGTTTGTCATTGAGTTCTTGTAGTTGAAGTACAACAGTGGTTTTTCATATCACAGGTCATGGTTGAAGTCCATGTGAGAATAATGATAACGTATGTTGTGTTTATATTGAGCACTGTGTTTGTGATGGGGTTTATTGGGTTTTCTTCTAAGCCATCACCTATTTATAGAGGGGTTGGGTTAATTGCTAGCAGTGGAGTTGGATGTGGAATTCTTATAAGTTTTAGTGGGTCTTTTTTGGGGTTAATGGTATTTTTGATTTATTTGGGTGGAATGATGGTTGTGTTTGGTTATACGACGGCTATAGCTACGGAGTTATATCCTGAGGTGTGAGTTTCTAATAAGGTTGTGCTTGGGGCTTTTGTATTTGGGTTTGTTTCAGAAGTAATATTGGTTGTTTATATTTTGAAGGGAGGAGATGTTAATGTTGTGTTTGGATTTAGTGGTCTTGGGGATTGGGTTATTTGTGGTGTTGATGACTTGGGGTTTGTAAATAAAGAAGCTATTGGGATTGCTTCCCTTTATAGTTATGGAGTGTGGTTAGTGGTTGTTACTGGGTGGTCTTTGCTTATAGCGGTGGTTGTAGTTATTGAGATTACTCGTGGGGGTTAAACATAATTCAGTATAGTTAAACTTGTTATTAAAGTCACTATAAATGGGAGGAAATATAGTTTAATTTGGCCTTTTTGGCTTGAAACTATAGATGAGGTTTTTATTTGGAAGATAGAGATTGATTTTGGTAATACACTTTCCAGTCAGATTAAATCTAGTAATATTGAGCCTACTTTTGGCTTATTAATAAATTTACTAGTGGTTGGAGTCGGTGTATAATAGTTGGGAAGTAGCCTAGTATATTGGAAAACTTTACAGGGTCAGTGAAGGGTTTAAGTTTTAGGTTTTGGGTGGCTAGATTGAGTTCTAGGGCTACACTAAATCCTAGTAATGTTACAAGTATGGCTGTTCATTTTAGGTAAGATGGTATTGTTATTTGTGGGACTGAGGTTGGAGGAATATTGTTTGAGATAATAAATCCGGCAAAGATGCTGCCTACCAGGAGTCGTTTAATTGGATTTATAAGTAGTGGGTTGTTTTCATTAATCAGAACAAGGGTAGGGAAGCATGGTTGTCCTATTAGAGCAAAATAAATAATTCGAGTACTGTAAACGGCTGTGAGTGAGGTGGCTATGAGAGTGATTATTAGGGCTCAGGCGTTTGTATATGAGGTGTTAACTGCTTCGATGATAAGATCTTTTGAGTAAAATCCTGCTAAGAATGGTATTCCTGTTAGTGCTAGACTTCCAGTAATTAGGGCTGTAGTCATGAATGGTATTGTTTTGTATAGGCCTCCTATTTTTCAAATATCTTGTTCATCATTTAGGCTATGGATGATTGATCCTGAGCACATGAATAATATGGCCTTGAAGAATGCGTGAGTGCAGATGTGTAGGAATGCTAAGTGCGGTTGATTAATTCCTACTGTTACTATCATGAGACCAAGTTGGCTTGAGGTTGAGAAGGCTACAATTTTTTTAATATCATTTTGGGTTAAGGCGCAGATTGCTGTAAATAGTGTGGTGATTGCTCCAAGGCATAATATAGTTGTTTGTGCTGTTTCATTATTTTCTGTTAGTGGGTGGAATCGAATTAATAAGAAAATGCCTGCCACTACTATGGTGCTGGAGTGGAGTAGGGCTGATACGGGAGTTGGACCTTCTATGGCTGAAGGGAGTCATGGGTGGAGTCCGAATTGGGCTGATTTACCAGTAGCAGCTAATAGTAGGCCAGCCATAGGTGGAATAGTGTTGGTTGGGTTTAGGGCGAAGATTTGTTGTAATTCTCAGGTGTTTATATCAAATAGAAATCATGCTATAGCTAGAATAAATCCTATATCTCCTACTCGGTTATAAAGGATGGCTTGTAGTGCTGCTGTGTTGGCATCTGTTCGGCCATATCATCATCCAATTAATAAAAATGATATAATTCCGACTCCTTCTCAGCCAATAAACAATTGGAATAGGTTGTTAGCGGTGACTAAAATTATTATTGTAATTAGAAATATTAGTAAGTATTTGAAAAATCTGTTGATGTTGGGGTCCGAGTGTATATATCATATTGAAAATTCCATAATGGATCATGTGACAAATAGTGCAACTGGAATAAAAATTATTGAGAAATAGTCTAGTTTAAAGCTGAGGCTTAATTTTATAGTTTGAATTGAAATTCAATGTCAGTTCGAAATTATTACTTCTTGGCCTGATTGGATAAAAATTATTATTGGGATGAGGCTGATTATAAAGGCATATGATACTATGATTTTTACATAATTAGGATAAGATTTGTTGGTGTATAAGTTGGATTTGGATATTACTACTGGTAAAATTAATATTGATAGTGATAGTAATATTGAGGTGTTAAATAAGTTTATTACTTTTATTTGGAGTTGCACCAATTTTTTGGTTCCTAAGACCAATGGATAACTTCTATCCTTTAAAAGTAGAAAAAGCCATGTTTTTATACACGGTGGCATGAGTTAGCAGCTCTTGTTTACTTTTTCGGTAAATAAGAGTTTTTAGGCTCTATTACTAGATTCACAATCTAGTGTTTTGTTTAAACTATATTTACAGTATAGGGTTCCTAGAATAATTTTTGGGTTGATTGATAGTAGGAGTAGGGGTAGTAGATGTATTATTATTAATGTGTTTTCCCGGGTGTAAGAGGGGGGTAGGTTGTGGATGTGGTGTGTTTGTTTTCCTTGTTGTGTTATGATTAGCATGTATAGGGAATATAGGGCAGTAATGATAATGTTAATTCCTATCAGAATGATTGAGGGGGAGGATCATGATAGTGTTGATATTACTACAAATAATTCTCCGATTAGGTTAATGGAGGGAGGGAGGGCTAGGTTGGTTAGGCTGACCAATAATCATCAGGTGGCTATTAAGGGTAGAATTGTTTGTAGTCCTCGGGCTAGTGTTATGATTTGGCTATGGATTCGTTCATAGTTGGAGTTGGCTAAACAGAATAGCATAGAGGAGGTTAGCCCATGTGCAATTATTAAGGCAGTTGCTCCTATATAACTTCATGGGGTTTGAATGAGGATTGCTATGATTACAAATGCTATATGGCTTACTGATGAATATGTGATTAGTGATTTTAGGTCTGTTTGTCGTAAACAGATTGAGCTAGTTATAATTATTCCTCATAAGGATAATATTATGAATGGATATGCTATGAAGTTTGTTATTGGGTTTAGGATTGTGGTGATCCGTATTATTCCATAACCTCCTAATTTTAGTAGTACGGCTGCAAGGACTATTGATCCTGCAATAGGGGCTTCTACGTGTGTTTTTGGTAGTCATAGGTGTAAGCCATATAGGGGCATTTTTACTATAAAGGCTATTATACATGCTAATTATATGAAAATATTGTTTCATGAGTTTGTTAGAGGTTCTGATCAATATTGGGTGAGAATAATGTTTAATGTTCCTGTGGTATTTTGTAGGTGAATTAAGGCAATTAGTAATGGGAGAGATCCTACTAGGGTATAGAATAGAAAGTATAGTCCTGCGTTCAGTCGTTCTGTTTGTCCTCCTCATCGGGTAATAATGAATAGAGTTGGTAGTAGGGTTGCTTCAAATAGGATATAAAAGAGAATCAATTCCGTGGCTGTAAATGTTATGATTAGGAAAACTTGTAGTAAGATTAATATTGTAATATAGAGGTTTTTTCGTGTATGGGATTCTTTAGTTAGATGAAATTGGCTTGCAATAATTATTAGTGGTAGTAGTTATATTGTTAGTATTAGGAGTGGGGTTGAAAGGGAGTCTGAAAAATATGTTAGGGATATATTTAGACTGTTGTCGTTAGGTTGATTTAGTAGTGGTAGGCTAATTAGTGTAATTACTAGGCTGTGGGCTGTGGTGTTAATTCAGATTATATTATTTTTTGATAATCAGACCAGTGGAATTAGTATCGTTGTGGGCATAATAATTTTTAGCATTGTAGTAGGTTTAAGTTTTGTACATGGTCGACTCCATATGTGTTTGAGACTATTACTAATAGAGACAGGCCTAAGGCAGCTTCGCAGGCGGCGGATACTAATATAATGATAGGTAATATGCTTGATAGTGTTAGGTGTATATTTATAATTGTCGCTGCTATGGTTACGAACAGGGATAATATTATTCCTTCTAAACATAAAAGTGAGGATATGAGATGTGATCGATACATTAATAATCCTATTAGGGATACTGTAAAGGCTAACATTATATTTATATATATTAAGGTCACTTGATAATTACAGGTATATCTATAATCTAATGAGTCGAAATCATTTATTTTTTGTTAAACTAATTATCAGTTATTCAGCTCATTCTAGTCCTTTATTGTATCACTCGTAAGCTAGGCTAATAGCTAGTAGGAAGATTAGTATTAATGCTGCTATAAGTATGATATTTAAGTTGTTGGTTTGGGAGGCTCATGGGAGGGGAAGTAATAATGCAATTTCTAGATCAAACAGTAGGAATGTAATTGCTACTAGGAAAAATTTTATTGAGAACGGGAGACGGGCTGATCCTATTGGATCGAAACTGCATTCGTATGGGCTCGATTTTTCTGCGTAAGTATTTATTTGTGGTATCCAGAATGCGATCAGAACTAGTAGGGATGCTAGAGAAGTATTAATTAATAATGTAATTATGAGATTAATTACTCCTTTTCGGAATATCCCGAAGCCAATTGATTGGAAGTCAATTGTACTGTTTATACTAAAGGGGTAGGAGCCTCATCAATAGATAGATACATACAGGAATAGTCAGACTACGTCTACAAAATGTCAATATCAGGTGGCAGCTTCAAATCCAAAGTGGTGTTTGGAGGTGAAGTGAAACTTTAGTTGTCGTATAAAGCATACTATGAGGAAAGTAGAGCCGATAATGACATGTAATCCATGGAATCCTGTGGCTGTAAAGAATGTTGAGCCATAAATTCCATCTGCGATTGTAAAGGGGGTTTCGTAGTATTCTGAGGCTTGAAGAATGGTGAAATATACTCCCAGCAGAATTGTAATAAGTAAAGATTGTAATATGTGTTTTCGATTACCTTCTATTAGGCTATAATGGGCTCAGGTGATAGATACTCCTGAAGCTAGTAATACTGACGTATTTAGTAATGGGACTTCCAAGGGATTTAGTGGGTGGATGCCAGTTGGGGGTCAGCAACCTCCGAGTTCTGGAGTTGGAGCTAGACTTGAGTGGTAGAATGCTCAGAAAAATCCGATGAAGAAAAATACTTCTGATAAAATAAATAGGATTATTCTGTATCGGAGGCCCTTTTGTACAATTGGTGTATGGTGCCCTTGGAATGTGCCTTCTCGTACAATGTCTCGTCATCATTGATATATGGTTATAGCGTTGGTTAGTAGGCCTAATGATAATAGAGTTATAGTATTGAAATGGAATCATATTGCTAGACCTGATGTTAGTAGTAATGCTGATAGGGCTCCTGTGAGAGGTCATGGGCTTGGGTTGACTATGTGGTAAGCATGTGTTTGGTGGGTCATTAGGTATTGTCATGTAGGTATAGGCTTACAAGGAGGGTAAATACGTAGGCTTGAATAAGCGCTACGGCAAATTCTAGGACTGTTAAAAGGGTTAAAATGATGAATGTGATTAGGGCAGTTGTAGTGCTAATGCTTAGTAACGCCAGGGTAGCCCCTCCGATAAGGTGAATTAGCAGGTGACCTGCGGTGATATTTGCAGTGAGTCGTACTGCGAGGGCTATGGGTTGAATAAATAGGCTAATAGTTTCGATAATGATAAGTATTGGAATAAGTGGTACTGGGGTCCCTTGGGGTAGGAAGTGGGCTAAGGATGCTTTGGTTTTGTGACGGAACCCTATGGTTACAGTCCCTATTCACAGTGGAATTGCCATTCCTAGGTTTATGGATAGTTGAGTTGTTGGTGTAAAGGAGTGTGGTAATAAACTTAATAGGTTGGTTGATCCGATGAATAGAATTAGTGATATTAGTATTAGTGATCATTTTTGTCCTGTTTGGTTGTGAATTGTTATTATTTGTTTGGATGTAAGATGGAGCAATCATTGTTGGATTGCGATTAGGCGGTTGTTGATTAATCGGTTGGTTGATGGAAATAATATGCTTGGGAATATAATGATTAGGGTTACAATAGGGAATCCTATTATAGTGGGGGTAATGAAAGAGGAGAATAGATTTTCGTTCATTTATTTTCTCAGGGGGATGTGTATTTTGTTGTTTTGGCAACAGTTGGTTTCGTGTTTTGATAATATATGTGTTTTGAGATTTTTAATTGTATGATGATAAATAGTGTACATACTATTGACAAAATTGTAATAAATCATGTAGATGTATCTAGTTGAGGCATTATCATTAAGGGGAGGTTAGAACTCCCATTCTTTAACTTAAAAGGTTAACGCTTATAGGGTTAGCTTCTTAATGATTCTATAGTATGGATGAGGATCATTTTTCAAAATATTTTAATGGGACTATTTCAAGGACAATTGGCATGAAGCTATGGTTTGATCCGCAAATTTCGGAGCATTGACCGTAGTATAATCCAGGTCGTATGGATAGTAGGGTTGTTTGGTTTAGACGCCCTGGGATAGCATCTGTTTTTAGGCCTAATGATGGGATTGCTCATGAGTGTAGTACATCTTCTGATGAGATTA
Organism: Macroglossus sobrinus; assembly: GCA_004027375.1. Taxonomy (NCBI): domain Eukaryota; kingdom Metazoa; phylum Chordata; class Mammalia; order Chiroptera; family Pteropodidae; genus Macroglossus; species Macroglossus sobrinus. Next base: position 24,476 of record PVKZ01004767.1, read on the forward strand.
ATATTCGAATTGTTAGTTCTATTGGTAGTACAATACGATTGTCTACTTCTAGGAGGTGAAGTTCTCCTGGTTTTAGGTCTTGTGTTGGGATCATATATGAGTCAAAAGTTAAATCCTCATAGTCTGTATATTTGTAGCTTCAGTATCATTGATGTCCTATGGTTTTTACAGTTAGGTATGGGTTGTTAATTTCATCTATTATATATAGGATTTGAAGGGAGGGCAAAGCGATTATGATTAGAATGATTGCGGGTAGGATTGTTCAGATTGTTTCTACTTCTTGCGCATCTATTGTGCTGGTGTGAGTAAGGCTAGTTGTGAGTATTACTGAGATAAGGTAAAGTACTAGGGAGCTAATTAGAAAAACAATTATTAGTGCGTGGTCGTGGAATTGTAATAATTCCTCTATGATAGGAGATGTTGCGTCTTGGAAGCCCAGTTGGAAAGGGTATGCCATAGAGATATATAGGGGTTTAACCTATAATTTAACCTTGACAAAGTTATGTAAATTTTACTAATATCTCTTCGGTGGAGAAAGACATAGTGGTTATGGTGTTGGCTTGAAACCAATTATAGGGGGTTCGATTCCTTCCTTTCTTGTATAGATATTATTTTGGGGTGACATATGTAGGCTCTTCAAATGTATGATATGGTGGAGGGCATCCGTGTAGTCACTCTAGGTTTAGGGCAGATAGCTCTACAGTTGAAACTTCTCGTTTAGAGGCGAAGGCTTCTCAGATTATAAATACTATTAGGATTACTGCAGTCAGGGAGATAAAGGATTCTATAGAGGAGACTGTATTTCATGTTGTGTAAGCGTCTGGATAATCTGAGTAACGTCGTGGTATACCCGATAGACCTAGAAAGTGTTGTGGGAAGAAAGTTATATTTACGCCTACAAATATAATGAGAAAATGAATTTTGGCTCATGTAGAGTTTAGTGTATATCCTGAAAATAGTGGGAATCAATGGACGAATCCTCCTATGATAGCAAATACTGCTCCTATGGATAATACATAGTGAAAGTGTGCTACTACATAATATGTATCATGAAGTACAATATCTAGTGAGGAGTTGGCTAGTACAATGCCAGTTAGGCCTCCAACAGTAAATAGAAAGATGAAGCCCAGTGCTCATAGTATTGCTGGAGATCATTTGATGTTACCTCCGTGCAGGGTGGCTAATCAGCTGAATACTTTTACTCCTGTTGGAATGGCAATGATTATGGTTGCTGAAGTAAAATATGCTCGTGTGTCAACGTCAAGTTCTACTGTAAATATATGGTGTGCTCATACAATAAAACCAAGAAACCCGATTGATATTATAGCCCACACTATACCTATATACCCAAATGGTTCTTTTTTACCTGAGTAGTAAGTTACGATGTGGGAGATTATTCCGAAGCCTGGAAGAATTAGAATATATACTTATGGATGTCCGAAGAATCAAAATAGGTGTTGATATAGGATTGGGTCACCTCCTCCTGCTGGATCAAAGAAAGTTGTGTTCAGGTTTCGGTCTGTTAATAGTATTGTTATTCATGCAGCTAGTACTGGCAGGGATAGTAATAATAGGATGGCTGTGATTAATACTGATCAAACAAATAGTGGAGTTTGATATTGGGATAGGGCTGGTGGTTTTATATTAATAATGGTAGTAATGAAATTAATGGCTCCTAAAATTGAAGAAACTCCAGCCAGGTGTAAGGAGAAGATTGCTAGGTCTACAGAGGCACCGGCATGGGCTAGGTTTCCGGCTAGAGGTGGATAAACTGTTCATCCTGTTCCGGCTCCAGCTTCTACTGTGGAAGAGGCCAGTAGTAGTAGAAATGATGGTGGTAATAATCAGAAGCTTATGTTGTTTATTCGGGGGAATGCTATATCTGGTGCACCAATTATTAGTGGGATAAGTCAATTTCCAAATCCTCCAATTATAATTGGTATTACTATGAAGAAGATTATAACAAATGCGTGGGAGGTAACAATTACGTTATAAATTTGGTCATCTCTTAGTAGGGCTCCTGGTTGTCCTAGTTCTGCTCGAATTAGGAAAATTAATGTGGTTCCTACTATTCCAGCTCAAGTGCCGAAGATTAGGTATAGGGTGCCAATGTCTTTATGATTAGTTGAGAAAAGTCATCGATTAATGAACATGGGTAAAATGGCCGAGCAGGCATTAGACTGTAAATCTAAGTACAGGGGTGTGAGTCCCCTTTTTGCCAGGTTCCGTAGTGTTTTATACATTTTGAATTGCAAATTCAAAGAAGCAGCCTTAATTCTGCCGGGACTTGAATTTTGTATGTTGGTAATAGATTGAAGCCAGTAGTGTAGGGTATTTAGCTGTTAACTAAATTTTCGTGGGATAAAAGCCCATCAATCTAGTAAGGGCTTAGCTTAAGTAAAGTGTCTGGTTTGCATTCAGTTGATGTAGGGTGTAGTCCTGCAGTCCTTGTCAGTCCTTATTTAACAGGAGCTAAATGTACTGCATTTACTTAGAGCTTTGAAGGCTCTTGGTCTATGTTTAACCTAAGCTTCTATTCGAGTAGTGTTATTATTGGGGATAATGGTAGAATTAGGGTTGATAGGATAATGAGTGGTGATAGGTGGGGGGCTGGTTTCGTAGTTTTGAATTATCATTTTATTTTTATGTTGTTTGTGGTTGGGAATATTGTTAGGGATGTCGAGTATGTGAGGCGCATGTAGAAATATAAATTTAATAGTGCTATGATTGCTATGGTTGTAGGTATGATGATGCTATTATTTTTTGTAAGTTCTTGAATAATTATTCATTTTGGTATAAATCCTGAAAGTGGGGGTAATCCTCCTAAGGATAATATGACAGTCAGGATAGCTGTAGTGAGAAGTGGTGTCTTATTTCATGCGTGGGATAGGGATAGGGTTGTTGTTGTTGAGTTATATATGAATGCCGCGAAGGTTGTTGTTGTTGTTAGGATATAAATAACTAGATTTAATAGGGCTACTGTTGGATTATAGATTATGATTGTTGTTATTCAACCTATGTGGGCAATTGATGAGTAGGCTATGATTTTTCGAAGCTGAGTTTGGTTAAGTCCACCTCACCCTCCGATAGCCACGGATAATATAGATATGGTAAGTAGTAGGTCTGTATTGATTGCTGGTGAGATTTGATATATGACGGATATTGGAGCTAGTTTTTGTCAGGTTAATAAGATTAGGCCTGATACTAGTGAAACCCCTTGCGTCACTTCTGGTACTCAGAAGTGGAAGGGGGATAATCCTAATTTTATGGCTAGGGCTAATGTTATAATGGTTGATGCTGTTGGGGTAAGTGGGTTTGTGATAGATCATTGGCTGGAGTGTAGTAGATTAATGGTCATTGCCAGTATTAATAATATTGATGCTGTTGCTTGTGTTAAAAAGTATTTGGTAGAGGCTTCTATGGATCGTGGGTTATACTTTTTTATTAGGATTGGGAGAATAGCTAGTATGTTCATTTCAAATCCGATTCATACTATTAATCAGTGTGAGCTTATTATAACGATTATTGTTCCTATTACGATAGTTATAATGATTATTGTGAGGATGAGTGGATTTATTAGTACGGGAAGGATATAAACCAACATTTTCGGGGTATGGGCCCGATAGCTTATTTAGCTGACCTTAATTAGGATATGGTGTAAAATGGTAGCACTAAGATTTTTGAATTCTTCAGAGTAGGTTCGAATCCTATTGTTCTAGAAATAAGAGGGCTTTCACCTCTATATTTCACTCTATCAAAGTGACTCTTTTGTCAGACATATTTCTTATGTTTGGGGAGGAATGCTTGCTATAGTGATTGGTATGGCCATGTGTCATATGCATAGGGCTAAGGTAAGGGGTAGGAAATTTTTTCATAATAGATGTATTAGTTGGTCATATTGGAATTGTGGATAGGATGCTCGAATTCATAAGAATGAGACGGTGAGTAGTAGAGTTTTTACGATTAAATTAGTTGTTTTTAGTTCGGGTATGATTGGATTATGGAATGCTCCTATAAATAGGATTGCTGTCAAGGTGTTTATTATGATAATATTTGCATACTCTGCTAGGAAGAAGAGTGCGAAGGGGCCACCAGCATATTCTACGTTAAAACCTGATACCAGTTCTGATTTTCCTTCTGTTAAGTCAAATGGGGCTCAGTTTGTTTCTGCTAATGTGGAGATAAATCACATTATAGCTAGTGGTCATGATGATAAAATAAGTCATACATGTTCTTGTGTAATGATTAGGTTTGATAGTGAGAATGACCCACTCATGAGTAGGACGGAAAGTAAAATGATAGCTAGTGTTACTTCATAAGAGATAGTTTGTGCTACTGCTCGTACTGCTTCAATTAATGCATATTTTGAATTGGATGCTGATCCTGATCATAAAATTGAATACAGAGCTAGGCTGGATACAGCTAGCATAAATAGTACTGCTAGATTTATATTAATTAGGGGGTGTGGTATAGGTAGGGGAATTCATATTGTTAGAGCTAAGGTCAGGACCAGGATTGGGGCAATGATAAATATGGATGGGGAGGATGTGAGAGGGCGTAGTGGCTCTTTGATAAATAATTTTAGGGCATCAGCTATAGGTTGGAGCAGGCCGTATGGGCCTACTACATTAGGGCCTTTTCGTAATTGTATGTAGCCTAATACTTTTCATTCTACGAGCGTTAGAAAGGCTACAGCCAACATGATGGGAATAATTGTTGTTAGTAAGTTAATTATAAACATTTTGTTAGGAAGAGGAGTTGAACCTCTGATTATAAAAGCTTAAGTTTTATGCAATTACCGGGCTCTGCCACCCTAACATTGGCCCTTTTCTTGGGTTTGGTGTTATGTAATTACTAGATTAAGATATTATCATCTATTAATATTAAGGCGCTTATGTTGAGTTGGCCTTGCTTCCCTTGTCCTTTCGTACTAGGGGAAACACAAAATAGATAGAAACCGACCTGGATAGCTCCGGTCTGAACTCAGATCACGTAGGACTTTAATCGTTGAACAAACGAACCTTTAATAGCGGCTGCACCATTGGGATGTCCTGATCCAACATCGAGGTCGTAAACCCTATTGTCGATATGGACTCTCAAATAGGATTGCGCTGTTATCCCTAGGGTAACTTGTTCCGTTGATCAATTTTATTGGATCAATAAGTGATGTGATGTTTTGACTTGTTTGTCTTTACTTTTATCACTAGGAAGTTATTTTGTATTCCGAGGTCACCCCAACCTAAATTGTTAACTCATCTGAAGTGTTTTGTGTTCCTGAGAAGATTAATTGTCTATTTGTGAGTTAGTTAATTAAAGCTCCATAGGGTCTTCTCGTCTTATTTTTGAATTCCCACCTCTTCACGGGAAGGTCAATTTCACTGATCATACTTGAGAGACAGTAAAACCCTCGTGTGGCCATTCATACAAGTCCCTATTTAGGGAACAAATGATTATGCTACCTTTGCATGGTCAGGATACCGCGGCTGTTGAACTGATGTCACTGGGCAGGCAGTGCCTCCAATAATTAATATGCTGGAGGTGATGTTTTTGGTAAACAGGCGGGGTTTGATATTTGCCGAGTTCCTTTCACTTATTTTAATCTTTCCTTGGATGCACTCCTGTGTTGGTTTAACAATTAACTGAATAAGGCTTTAAGTTGTAGGGTGTAATTATTTTGTTGTTAACTATCAATGGATCATCCGTTCTGATATAAGCTTGTGCTCGGAGAAATTAATTCTTGTTACTTATATTAACAGTATCTCTTCTATTTTTTAATAGAGTAGTCCAGTGTTGGTCTAGGAGTTCGTGTGCAATTTTCTGTATTAAGGTTTGGGTGTGGGTTAAAGCTAGTGTTAGCGCTAGGGCTAACATTAAAGTTAGGGTTAGGGTTACGGTTACAGTTAGGTTTAGGGTAAGGGTTAGGGTTAGGGTTAAAGTTAGGGCAAGGGCTAGGGTTAGGGTTAGGGTTAAAGCTAGTGTTAGCGCTAGGACTAAAGCTAGGGTTGGGGTTAGGATTAGGGTTAGGTTTAGGGTTAGGTTTACAGCTAGGACTAGGGTTAGGGTTAGGGTTAAAGCTTGTGTTAGCGCTAGGGCTAGGGTTAGGTTTAGGGTTAGGGTAGGGTTAGGGTTTGGGTTTGGGTTTAGTTTAGGGTTAGGGTTAGGGTTAGGGTTAGGGTTAGTGTTTAGTTTAGAGCTACGGCTAGGGTTAGTGTTAGGGTTAGGGTTAGGTTAGTGTAAGGGTTAGGCTTAGGGCAGGGTTAGGGTTAGTGTTATATCAGAGCTAGGGCTACAGTTAGGGCACGGCTTTTATTTAGGGTTAGTGTCATGTTTAGAATTAAATCAAAAAAGAAATATAGAGTTACAGTACTGGTTTACATTACTGTTAAGCTTAGACCTAGAATTACGGATAGGGTTAGGGTTTCGGTTAAGGTTAGGGTTACGGTTAGATTTACAATTAGAGCAAGGGCAAGGTCTTGGGTTAGGGTTAGGGTGAAATCTAGTGTTAGCGCTAGGGCTAGGGTTAGGTTTAGGTTAGGGTTAGGTTTAGGGGTAGGTTTAGGGTTAGTGTTATGTTTGGAGCTAGGGCTACGTTTAGGGTTTGGATTTTCTTTAGGGTTAGTGTCATGTTTATAGTTCAAACTGAAAAGAAATTTAGAGTTAAGTACCAGTTAACATTACTGTTAAGCTTAGACCTAGAATTAGATTTAGGTTTAGGGTTAGGTTGAGGGTTATAGTTAGGGTTAGGGCAAGGGCAAGGGCTAGGTTTAGGGTTAGGGTTAAAGCTAGTGTTAGTGCTGGGGCCAGGGTTAGAATTAGGGTTAGCGTTAGGTTAAGAGTTCGGGTTAGGTTAAGGGTTACGGTAAGGGTTAGGGTTAGGGTTAGGTCAAAAGCTAGGGTTAGGGTTAGGGTTAAAGCTAGTGTTAGCGCTAGAACTAGGGTTAGAGTTACGGTTAGGGTTAGGGTTACGGTTAGGGTTAGGTTTAGGGTAAGGGTTCATTAGGATTAGTTTTAGGGCAAGGGCTAGGGTTAGGGTTAGGGTTAACATTAGGGTTAATGTCATGTTTCGGATTAGGACGGGGAATTCGTTTTGAGTTACAGTACCGGTTAACATTACTGTTAAGTTTAGGCCTAGAATTAGGGTTAGTGTTTGGACTAGTGTCTCTGTAAGAATTAGGGTTAAAGAAAGGGCCATGACTAGGTTTAGGTTTAGAGTTAGGGCTAGGGCTAGGGCTAGGGTTATGCTTAATCTAATTGTTAGTTTTAGTGTCATGTTTATTGTTAGGCCTGAAATTAAGTTTAGAGTTATAGTACCGGTTAACATTACTGTTATTTACGCCTAGGATTAGGGTTTGGGTTAGCCTTGAACTAGTTTAGAATTAGGATTTGAGTTACCGCTAGTGTTAGGGTTAGAGTTACGGTACGGGTTAGGTTGAAAACACGCTAAGTTTAGGGTTAGGGTTTGGCTTAGGGCTAAGGCTTGGTCCAAAATTAAGGTTAACGTTACGGCTAGAGATAGGGTTACAGTTAGGGTTAGGGTTAGGGTTAGCATCAGGGTGATGGTTAGGGCTAGGGTTAGGGTTAGGGTTATGTTTAGAGCTAGGGCTACGGTTAGCGTTCAGCTTTTCTTTAGGATTAGTGTCATGTTTAGAGTTAGGACTGAAAATAAAGTTAGAGTTACAGTACCGGTTAACATTACTGTTAAGCTTAGACCTAGAATTAGGTTTAGGGTTAGGGTTAGAGTTAGGGTTAGGGTTAGAATTAGGGTTAGGGTTAAGGTTAGGGTTAGAGTTAGGGTAGGGCTAGGGCAAGGGCTAGGGTTAGGGTTATGGTTAAAGCTACTGTTAGCGCTAGGGCTAGGGTTAGTGTTAGGGATAGGGTTAGGATTAGGTTAGGGTAAGGGTTAGAGTTAAGATTAGGGTTAGTGTTATGTTTAGAGCTAGGGCTACGGTTAGGGTTAGGGTTCAGGTTCGGGTTCGGGTTAGGATTAGGGCTAGGGTTAGGGTTTGAGTTAGGGTTAGGTTTACGATTAAGGTTAGGTTTAGGTTTAGGGTTAGGGTTGGTTTGGAATTAGGGTTAGGGATAGGTTAAGGGTTAGGGTTGAGGTTTGGTTAGGGTATGGGTTAGGGTTAGCGTTAGGATTAGGGTTGAGGCTAGTGTTAGCACTAGAACTAGGGTGAGGGTAAGGGTTAGGGTTAGGTTTAGGGTTAGGGTAAGGGAAAGGGCTAGGGTTAGGGTGTGGGTTAAAACTAGTGTTAGCGCTAGGGCTAACGTTAAGGTTAGGGTTAGGGTTAGGGTTACAGTTAGGTTTAGGGTAAGGGTTAGGGTTAGGGTTAAAGTTAGGGCAGGGCTAGGGTTAGGGTTTGGGTTAAAGCTAGTGTTAGCGCTAGGACTAAAGCTAGGGTTGGGGTTAGGATTAGGGTTAGGTTTAGGGTTAGGTTTACGGCTAGGGCTAGGGTTAGGGATAAAGCTTGAGTCAGCGCTAGGGCTAGGGTTAGGGTTAGGGTTAGGGTTAGGTTCGGGTTTGGGTTAGGGTTAGTGTTATGTTTAGAGCTAGGGCTAGGGTTAGTGTTAGGGTTAGGGTTAGGTTAGTGTAAGGGTTAGGCTTAGGGCTAGGGTTAGGGTTAGTTTTATATAAAAGCTAGGGCTACGGTTAGGGTACGGCTTTTATTTAGGGTTAGTGTCATGTTTAGAATTAAATCAAAAAAGAAATATAGAGTTAAAGTACTGGTTTACATTACTGTTAAGCTTAGACCTAGAATTAGTGTTAGGGTTAGGGTTCGGATTAAGGTTAGGGTTACGGTTAGGGTTAGGGTTAAAGCTCGTGTTAGCGCTAGAACTAGGGTGAGGGTGAGGGTTAGGGTTAGGTTTAGGGTTAGAGTTAGGGTTAGGGCAAGGGAAAGGGTTAGGGTTAGGGTTAGGGTTAGGCTTATGGTTAGGGTTAGGGCTAGGTTAGGGTTATAGTTATGGTTAGGTTAGGGTTAGTGTTATGTTTAGAGCTAGGGCTACGGTTAGGGTCAGGGTTCGGGTTAGGGTTAGGGTTAGGATTAGGTCTAGGGTTAGGGTTAGGGTTAGAGTTAGGGTAGGGTTAGGTTTAGGGTTAGGGTTAGAGTTAGGGTTAGGGTAGAGTTAGGGTTAGGGCAAGGGCAAGGGCTAGAGTTAGGTTTAGGGTTAAAGCTAGTGTTAGCGCTAGGGCTAGGGTTAGGGTTAGGATTAAGATTAGGGTTAGGGTAAGGGTTAGGGTTAGGATTTGGGTTAGGTTTAGGGTTAGGGTTAGTTTTAGGGTTACGGTTAGGTTAGGGCTTGGCTAGGTTTAGGGTTAGAGTTAGGGTTAGGGTTAGGGTTAGGGTTAGGGTTAGGTATAGGCTTAGGGTTAGGGTTAGGGCTAGGTTAGGATTAGGGTTAGGGCTAGGATAGAGTTAGTGTTAAGTTTAGAGCTAGGGCTACGGTTAGTGTATAGGGTTCAGGTTAGGGTTAGGTTTAGGATTATGCCTAGGGTTAGTGTTAGGGTTAAGGTTAGGGTTAGGTTTAGCGTTATGTTTAGTGTTAGGATTAGGGTTAGGGTTAGGGTTAGCCTTGAACTATTTAGAATTAGGATTTGAGTTACCGATAGTGTTAGGGTTAGTGTTACGGTAAGGGTTAGGTTGAAAACACACTAAGCTTATGGTTAGGGTTAGGCTTAGGGCTAAGGCTTGGTCCAAAATTTTGGTTAAAGTTTAGGCTTTAGGGTTATGTTTAGGGTTAGGCTTAGGGTTTGTGTTAGGGTGATGGTTAGGGCTAGGGTTAGGTTTAGTGTTATGTTTAGAGCTAGGGCTACGGTTAGGTTAAGCGTTAGGGTTAGGGTTATGGTTAGGGTTAGGGTTAGGGTAAAATTAGCGTTAGGTTTACGCTTAGTGCACGGGCTAGGGTTAGGGCAGGGGTAAACTAGTGTAAGCACTAGGGCTACAGTTAGGGTTAGGGTTAGGGTTAGGGATAGAATTCTGCTTAGTTTTAGGGTTAGGGTTAGGATTAGTGTTATGTTTAGATCTAGGGCTACTTTTAGGGTTAGGGTTAGGGTTAGGGTTTTGGTTAGGGTTAGGGTTATGTTTAGAGCTAGGGCTAGGGTTAGGGTTAGGGTAGGGTTAGGGTTAGCTTTAGAATTAGTATTATGTTTGGAGCTAGGGCTACAGTTAGGGTTCGGCTCCTTTTTAGGATTAGTGTCATGTTTAGAGTTAAAACAGAAAAGAAATGTTGAGTTACAGTACCGGTTAACATTACTGTTAAGCTTAGAGCTAGAATTAGGGTTAGGGTTAGGGTTTGGGTTAAGGTTAGGTTTAGGGTTAGGTTTAAAATTAGGGCAAGGGCAAAAGCTAGGGTTAGCGTTACGGTGAAAGCTAGTTTTATGGCTAGGGCTTGGGTGAGTGTTAAGGTTAGCGTTAGGGTTTGGGTTAGGGTTAGGTTTAGGGTTAGGTTAGGGTTAGTGTTATGTTTAGAGCTATGGGTACAGTTATTGTTCTCTTTTTTTTGGGTTAGGGTATGTTTAGAGTTAGGACTGAAAAGTAATTTAGAGTTAGAGTACGGGTTAACATTACTGTTATGCTTAGACCTAGAATTAGGATAGAGTAAGGGTTAGGGAAAGGGCAAGGGCTAGGGTTAGGGTTAGTGTTAAAGCTAGTGTTAGCGCTAGGGCAAGGGCTGGGTAAGGGTTAAGGTTAGGGTTCGGGTTAGGGTTAGGTTTACGGTAAGAGTTAGAGTTAGATTTAGATCAAGAGCTAGGGTTAGGGTTAGGGTTAAAGCTAGTGTTAGAGCTAGGGCTAACATCAGGGTTAGGGTTACAGTTAGGGTTAGGGTTACAGTTAGGGTTAGGGTAAGTGTTAGGGTTAGGGTTAGGGTTAGGGCAAGGGCTAGGGTTAGGGTTAGGGTTAAAGCTAGTGTTAGCCCTAGGACTAAATTTAGGGTTAGGGTTAGGGTTAGGTTTAAATCTAAGGCTATGCTTAGGGTTAGGGTTAGGGTTAGGTTTAGGCTAAGGCTTGGTCCAGAATTAAGGTTAACGTTACGGCTAGATCTAGTGCTACAATTAGGGTTTGGGATAGGGTTAGGGCTAGGGTTAGAATAAGGGTTAGTGTTAAAGTTTGGGTTGGGGTTTGGTTTAGGGTTAGGATTAGAGTTAGGGTTAGTGTTATGTTTAGAGCTAGGGCTACGATTAGGGTTAGGGTTAGGGTTAGGGTTAGGGTTAGGGTTTGGGTTAGGGTTAGTGTTAGGGCTGGTTCTAGCTTAGGGTTAGGGTTAGTGTTAGGGTTAGGGTTAGGGTTAGGGTTAGGGTTAGGGTTAGGGTTAGGGTTAGGGTTAGGGTTAGGGTTAGTGCTATGATTGGAGGTAGGGCTACGGTTAGGGTTCGGCTTTTCTTTAGGGTTAGTGTCATGTTTAGAGTTAAAACTGAAAAGAAATTTAGAGTTACAGTCCGGTTAACATTACTGTTAAGCTTAGACCTAGAATTAGGGTTATGGTTAGGGTTAGGGTTACTGTTAGTGTTAGGGTAAGGGTTAGGGTTAGAGTTAGGGTTAGGGTTAGGGTTTGGGTTAGGGTTAAGGTTACTGTTATGTTTGGAGCTAGGGCTAGGGATAGGGTTCGGCTTTTATTTAGGGTTAGTGTCATGTTTATAGTTAAAACTGAAAAGAAATTTAGAGTTACAGTACCGGTTAACACTATTTTCAAGCTTAGACCTAGAGTTAGGTTTAGTTTTAGGTTTTGAACTGTTTTAAGCTTTAGGTTTAGAGTTATGGTTAGAACAAGTTAGTGTTTGAGCTAGAATTAACGCTAGTACTAGAATTAGGGTTAGGTTTACCATTAGGGTTAGTGTCATGTTTAGGGTTAGGACAGAGAATAAGTTTAGAGTTAAAGAACTGGATAATAATATTTTTAGTTTAGGCATTGCTTTAGGGTTAGGGTTAGGCGTACTACCTGTGTTAGGGTTAAGTTAGTGTTAGGCTAGAGCTAGGGTTAGGGTTAGGGTTAGGGTTAGGGCAATGGATAGGATTATGTTAGGCTTAGGTTCAGGGCCTAAGTTAGGGTTTGGCTTAGGGCTAGTGTTAAAGTTAAGTTAAGGATTAGAGTTAGGGCTTTTTCTAGAGTCAGGGCTTGGGTTAGGGTTTGGTTTAGGGTTAGGGTTAGGTTTAGGTTTAGAGCTAGGTCTAGGGTTAGGGTTAAGTTTAGGGTTAGGGGTAGGGCTAGGGTTAGGTTTAGTGTTAATTAGTGCTAGAGCTAGAATTAGGTTAAGGGTTATATTTAGTGCATAATCTAGGGTTAAGGTAATGGTTTGAGTTAGGTCATGGGCTAGGGTTAGGTAGAAGGTTAGGATTAGGTTTAGGGTTAGGGTTAGGGTTCGGGTTGGGGTAGGGTTAGGGCAAGGGCAAGGGCTAGAATTACGGTTAGGGTTAAAGCTTGTGTTAGGTCTGGGGCTTGGGTTAGGGTTAGGGTTAGGGTTAGGGCTAGGTTAGAGTTAGTGTTACGTTTAGAGCTAGGGCTACGTTTAGAATTCTGCTTTTTTTTTTAGGGTTAGGGTCATGTTTAGATTAGGACAGAAAAGAAATTTAGACTTGCAGTACCAGTTAACATTATTGTTAACCTTAGACCTATAATTATGTTTAGGTTTAGGGTTAGAGTTAGGGTTAGGGTAAGAGTTAGGGTTAGGTTTAGGGTTAAACCGAGTGTTAGCGCTAGGGCTAGAGTTAGGTTAGTGTTAGGGTTAGGGTTAGGGTTAGGGTAAGGGCAAGTAGTAGAATTAGGGTTAGTGTTAAAGCTAGTGTGTGCGCTAGGGCTAGGGTTAGGGTTAGGGTTAAATTTAGGGTAAGGGTTAGGGTTAGGGTTAGGGTTAGGGTTAGGGCTAGGGTTAGGGTTGAGGTTAGGGTTATGGTTAGGGTTAAAGCTAGTGTTAGAAATAGGGTTAATGTTAGAGTTAGGCTTAGGCATAGGGTTAGGGTTAGGGTTAAAGTTAGGGTTAGGGCAAGGGCAAGGTATAGGGTTAGGGTTAGGGTTAGAGTTAGGGTTAGGGTTAGGGTTTCGGTTAGGGTTAGGGTTAGGGTTATGTTTAGAGCTAGGGTTAGTGTTAGGTTTAGGGTTAGAGTTAGGGTTTGGGTTAGGGTTAGGGTTAGGGTTAGTGTTATGTTTGGAGATAGGGCTACGGTTAGGGTTCGGCTTTCTTTAGGGTTAGTGAAATGTTTAGAATTAAAACTGAAAAGAAATTTAGAGTTACAGTACCGGTTAACATTACTGTTAAGCTTAGACATAGAATAAGGGTTAGGGTTAGGGTTTGGGTTAAGTTTAGGGTTAGGTTTAGAGTTAGAATTAGGGCCAGGGTAAGGGCTAGGGTTAGTGTTAGGGTAAAAGCTAGTGTTAGGACTAGGGCTTGGGTTAGGGTTAGTGTTAGTGTTAGGGTTAGGGTTAGGGTTAGGGTTAGGGTTAGGGTTAGGGTTAGGTTTAGGGTTAGGGTTAGGCTTAAAGTTCGGCTTTTATTAAGGTTTGGGGTTATGTTTAGAATTACAACTGAAAAGAAATTTAGAGTTTCAGTACCACTAGACATTACTGTCAAGCTTAGACCTAGAATTAGGTTTAGGGTTAGGTTTTGTACTTTCTTAAGCTTTATGTTTGAGTAGGGTTAGAACTAGGGTTAGTGTTAGAGCTAGAATTAAAGATAGTGCTAGAATTAGGGTTAGGTTTACCTTTAGGCTGAGTGTCATGTTTAGGGTTAGGATAGAGAATAAGTTTAGAGTTACAGTACTGGATAATAATATTTTTAGGTTAGGCGTAAGATTAGGGTTAGGGATAGGCGTAGTGCCTGTGTTAGGGTTAGGTTAGTGTTAGGCTAGGGCTGGGGTTAGGGTCAGGGTTAGTTAGGGAAATGGATAGGGTTAGTTAGGCTTAGGTTCAGGGCCTAAGTTAGGGTTTGGCTTAGGGCTAGGGTTACAGTTAGGGTAAAGATTAGGGTTAGGGCTAGGTCTAGGTTTAGGTGTTGGGTTAGGGTTTGGGTTAGGGTTAGGGTTAGGGTTAGTTTTAGAGCTAAGTCTAGGGTTAGGTTTAGTTTAGGGTTGGGGTAGGGCTAGGGTTAGGTTTAGGGTTAGTTTAGGGCTAGAGCTAGAATTAGGTTAAGGGTTATGGTTAGTGCGTAAGCTAGGGTTAAGGTAAGGGTTTGGATTAGGGCATTGGCTAGGGTTAAGTGAAGGTTAGAATTCGGTTTAGGGCTAGGGTTAGGGTTAGGTTTCAGATCAGGGTTCAGTTTTGGGTTAGGGTTAGGGTTAGGGCTACAGTTACGGTTCGGCTTTTTTTTAGGGTTAGGGTCATGTTTAGAGTTAGGACTAAAAAAAAATTTAGAGTTACAGTACCAGACAACATTACTGTCAAGCTTAGACCTAGAATTATGTTTAGGTTTAGGGTTAGGGTTAGGCTTAGTGTAAGGCTTAGGGTTAGGTTTAGGGTTAAAGCTAGTGTTAGCACTAGGGCTACGATTAGGGTTAGTGTTAGGATTAAGGTTAGGTTAGGGATAGGGTAAGGGCTAGGGGTAGAATTAGGGTTAGTGTTAAAGCTAGTGTGAGCACTAGGGCTAGGGTTAGGGTTAGGGTTAGGGTTAGGGTAAGGGTTAAGGTTAGGTTTAAGGTTAGGTCTAGGGTTAGGGTTAGGGATAGGGTTAGGGTTAGGGTTAATGCTAGTATTAGGGTTAGGGTTAGGATTAGGTTTAGGACTAGGTTAGTGTTATGTTTAGAGCTAGGGCTACAGTTAGGGTTCGGCTTTTATTTAGTCTTAGGGTCATGTTTAGATTTAGGACTGAAAAGTAATTTAGAGTTACAGTACCGGTTAACATTACTGTTAAGCTTAGAACTGAAACTATGTTTAGCTTTAGGGTTAGAGTTAGGGTTAGTGTTAGAGTTAGGGAAAGAGTTACGTTAGGGAATGGGCAAGAGCTAGGGTTAGGGTTAGTGTTAAAGCTAGTGTTAGCGCTAGGGCTAGGTTTAGGGTCAGGGTTAGGGATAGGGTTAGGGTTAGGGTTAGGGTTACGAAAAGTGTTAGGGTTAGGGTTCGGTCAAGGGCTAGGGTTAGGGTTAGGGTTAAAGCTAGTGTTAGCGCTAGAGCTAGGGTTAGGATTAGGGTTTGGTTTAGGGTTAGGGTAAGGGTTAGGGCTAGGTTTAGGTTAGTGTTATGTTTAGAGCTATGACTACGGTTAGCGTATGGCTTTCCTACAGGGTTAGTGTCATGTTTAGAGTTAGCACTGAAAAAAAATTTAGAGTTACACTACTGGTTAACATTACTGTTCAGCTTAGACCTAGAATTAGGTTTAGGGTTACGAATAGACTTAGGGTTAGGGTTAGGGTTAGGATTAGGATTAGGGCCAGGGCAAGGGCTAGAATTAGGTTTAGGGTTAAAGCTAGTGTGAGTGCTAGGGCTAGGGTTAGGGTTCGGGTTAGGGTTACATTAAAGTTTAGGGTTTGGGTTAGGGTTAAAGCTAGTGTTAGTGCTAGGGCTAGTGTTGGGGTTAGGGTTAGGTTTAGGGTTAGGGTAAGGGCAAGGCCTAGAATTAGGCTTACGTTTAAAGCTAGTGTTAGAGCTAGGGTTAGGGTTAGGGTTAGCGTAAGGGTTAGGGTTAGGGTTAGGGTTAAAGCTAGTGTTAGGGTTAGGGTTAGAGTTAGGCTTAGGTCTAGGGATAGGGTTAGGGTTAGGGTTTCGGTTAGGGTTAGGGTTAGGGTAGGGTTAGGGTTAGGTTTAGGGTTAGAGATAGGGTTAGGGCAAGGGCAAGGGCTAGGGTTAGGGTTCGTGTTAGGGTTAGGTTTAGAGTTTGGTTTAGTGTTAGGGTAGGGTTAGGGTCAGGGCTTGGGTTATGTTTAGAGCTAGAGCTAGGTTTAGGGTTAGGGTTAGAGTTAAGGTTAGTTTTAGGGTTAAGGTTAGGGTTAGTGTTATGTTTGGAGCTAGGGCTACGGTTAGGGTTCGGCTTTTCTTTAGGGTTAGTGTATGTTTAGAGTTAAAACTGAAAAAAAAATTTAGAGTTTCAGTACCGGTTAACATTACTGTTAAGCTTTGACCTAGAATTAGGTATAGGTTTAGGTTTTAAATTTTTTTAAGCTTTAGGTTTAGAGTTAGGTTTAGAACTAGGGTTAGTGTTAGAGCTAGAATTAAAGCTAGTGCTAGAATTAGAATTACGTTTACCATTAGGGTTAGTGTCATGTTTAGGGTTAGGACATAGAATAAGTTTAGAGTTACAGTACTGGATAACAATACTTTTAGGATAGGCGTAGGATTAGGGTTAGGGTTAGGTATAGGGCCTGAGTTTGGATTAGGTTACTGTTAGGCTAGGGCTAGGGTTAGGGTTGGCTTAGTGTTAGGGCAATGAATAGGTTTACATTAGGCTATTAGGATTAGGACTAAAGTAGGGTTTTGCTTACGGCTAGGGTTAATGTAAGAATAAAGTTTAGCGTTAAGGCTAGTCTAGGGTTAGTGTTAGGATTAGGGTTGGGGTTAGGGTTAGGGTTAGGATTAGGGCTAGGTCTAGTGTTAGGGTTAAGTTTAGGGTAAGGGGTAGGGCTAGCGTTCAGTTTAGGGTTAGTTTAGGGCTAGAGCTAGAATTAGGGTAAGGGTTATGTTTAGTGCGTAAGCTAGGGTTAAGGTTACGGTTAGGGTTAGGGCTCGGGCTTTTGTTAGGGTGAAATTTAGTATTAAACATAGGGTTCGGTTTAGGGCTAGGGTTTGGGTTAATTTTAGGACTAGCGTTAAGGTTAGAACTAGGCTTAGGGATAGGGTTAGGGCAAGGGCAAGGGTTAGGGTTAGAGTTAGCATTAAAGCTAGTGTTAGCGCTAGGGCTACAGTTAGGGTTAGGGTTAGGTTTATGGTTAGTGTTAGGGTTAGGTTAGGGTTAGTGTTATGTTTGGAGCTAGGGCTACGGTTAGGGTTCGGCCTTTCTTTAGGGTTAGTTTCATGTTTAGAGTTTAAACTGAAAAGAAATTTAGACTTACAGTACCGGTTAACATTACTGTTAAGCTTAGACCTAGAATTAGAGGTAGGGGTAGGGTTTGGGTTAACGTTAGTTTTAGGGTTAGATTTAGAATTAGGGCAAGGGCAAGGACTATGGTTTGGGTTAGGGTGAAAGCTAGTTTTAGGGCTATGGCTTGGGTTAGGATTAGGATTTTGGTTAGGGTTAGGGCTAGGTCTATTGTTAGGCTTAAGTTTAGGGTTAGGGGTAGGGCTAGGTTTAGGTTTAGTGTTAGTTTAGGGCTAGAGCTAGAATTAGGCTTAGAGTTATGATTACTGTGTAAGGTAGGGTTAAGGTTAGGGTTAGGGTTAGAGCTAGGGCTAGGGTTAGGGTGAAGTTTAATATTAGACCTAGTGTTAGGTTTAGGGCTAGGGTTAGGGTTAATATCAGGGCTAGCAATAGGGTTAGAACTAGGGTTAGTGTTAGGTTTAGGGTTAAATTTAGGGTTAGGGGTAGGGCAAGGGCAATGTCTAGGTTTAGGGTTAGGGTTAAAGCTAGTGTTAGAGCTAGGGTTAGGGTTAGGGTTAGGTTTAGGGTTAGGGTTAGGGTTTGGATTAAGGTTAGGATTAGGGTTAAGCCTGGGTTAGGTTTAGGCTTAGGTGGCATTAGGGTATGGTTAGGTTTAGTGGTATGTTTGCAGGTAGGTCTACGGTTAGGTTTCGGCTTTTCTTTAGAGTTAGTGTCATGTTTAGAGTTAAAACTGAAAAGAAATTTAGAGTTACAGTAACAGTTAACATTACTGTTAATCATATACCTAGAATTAGGGTTAGGATTAGGGTTTGTGTTAAGGTTAGGGTTAGGGTTAGATTTAGAATTAGGGTTAGGGTTAGGGTGAAAGCTAGTGTTAGGACTAGGGCTTGGGTTAGGGTTAGGGTTAGGATAAGGGTATGTGTTAGCTTTAGGGTTAGGGTTAGGGTTCAGTTTTGGGTTAGAGTAGGGTTAGGGCTAGGTTAGGGTTAGTTTTGTGTTTAGAGCTAGGGTTATGGTTAGGGTTCGACAATCCTTTAGCTTTAGGGTCATGTTTAGAGTTAGGATGGAAAAGTAATTTAGAGTTACAGTACTGGTTAACATTACTGTTAAGCTTAGACCTAGAGTTAGGTTTAGGGTTAGGTTTTGAACTTTTTTAAGCTTTAGGTTTAGAGTTAGGGTTAGAACTAGGGTTAGTGTAAGAGCTAGAATTAAAGCTAGTGCTAGAATTAGGGTTTGGTTTACCGTTAGGCTTAGTGTCATGTTTATGGTTTGGACAGAGAATAAGTTTAGAGTTACAGTACTGGATAATAATATTTTTAGGTTAGGCGTAGAATTATGGTTAGGGTTAGGCATAGGGCCTGTGTTTGAGATAGGTTACTGTTAGGCTATGCCTAGGGTTATGGTCAGGGTTAGTGTTAAGGCAATGGATCGGATTATGTTAGGTTTAGGATTAGGATTAAAGTTAGGGTTTGGCTGAGGGCTAGGGTTAAAGTAGAAGAAGGATTAGCGTTAAGGCTAGTCTAGGGTTAAGGTTAGGGTTAGTGTTGGCGTTTGGGTTAGGGTTAGGGCTAGGTCTATGGTTAGGGTTAAGTTTAGGGTTAGAGGTAGGGCTAGGTTTAGGTTTAGTGTTAGTATAGGGCAGAGCTAGAATTAGGGTTAGGGTTATGATTAGTGCATGAGGTAGGGTTAAGGTTAGGGTTAGGTTTAGGGCTAGGGCTAGGGTTAGGGTGAAGGTTAGTATTAGACCTAGGGTTAGGTTTAGAGCTAGGGTTAGGGTTAATATCAGGGCTAGCGATAGGGTTAGAACTAGGGTTAGTGTTAGGTTTAGGGTTAAATTAGGGTTAGGGTTAGGGCAAGGGTAAAGTCTAGGTTTAGAGTTATGGTTAAAGCTAGTGTTAGAGCTAGGGTTATGGTTAGGGTTAGGGTTAGGGTTAGGGTTTGGATTATGGTTAGGTTTAGGGTTAGGGCTACGGTTAGGTTTGGGCTTAGGGTTGGCGTTAGGTTTGGGCTAGGGATAGTGGTATGTTTGCAGGTAGGGCTACGGTTAGGGTTCGGCTTTTTTTTAGGGTTAGTGTAGTTTAGAGTTAAAACTGAAAAGTGATTTAGAGTTGCAGTACCGGTTAACATTACTATTAAGCTTAGATTTGAAATTAGGGTTAGGGTTAGGGTTTGGGTTAAGATTAGGTTTAGGGTTAGATTTAGAATTAGGCAAGGGCAAGGGCTAGGGTAAGGGTTAGGGTGAAAGCTAGTGTTAGGACTAGGGATTGGGTTAGGGTTAGGGTTAGGTTTCGGGTATGGGTTAGGTTTAGGCTTAGGGTATGGGTTAGGGTTAGGGTTAGTGTTAGGGTTAGGGCTAGGTTGGGGTTAGTTTTGTGTTTAAAGCTAGGCCTACGGTTAGGGTTCAGCTTTTCTTTAGGGTTAGGGTCATGTTTAGAGTTATAACTGAAAAGCAAATTAGAGTTTCAGTACTGGTTAACATTACTGTTAATCTTAGACCTAGAATTAGGTTTAGGATTAGGGTTTTGGTGAGGATGAGGGTTAGGGTTAGGGTTAGAGTTAGGGTTAGGGCAAGTGCAAGGACTAGGGTTAGGGTTAGAGATAAAGCTAGTGTTAGCCCTAGGGCTAGGGTTAGGGTTTGGGTTAGGGATAGGGTTAGGGTTAGGGTTAGGGCTAGTTAGGGTTAGTGTTATATTTAGAGCTAGGGCTACGGTTAGGGTAAGGGTTAGGGATAGGGTTAGGTTTAGGGTTAGGCTAGGGTTAGGGTTAGGGTTAGGTTTAGGGTTAGAGTTAGGGTTAGGTTTACAACCGTAGGTTTAGGGTTAGTGTTAGGGTTAGGTTTAGGATTAGGGTTAGGGCAAGGGCTAGAGTTAGGGTTAGGGTTATGGTTAAAGCTAGTGTTAGCGCTAGGACTAAAGTTAGGGTTAGGGTTAGGGTTAGGGTTAGTATTAGGGTAAGGGTTAGGGTTAGGGTTAGGTTTAGTTTTATGTTTAGAGCAAGGGCTATGGTTAGGGTAAGGGTTAGGGTTAGAGTTAGGGTTAGGGTTAGGGTTAGGGTTAGGGTTAGGGTTAGGGTTAGGGTTAGGGTTAGGGTGAAAGCTAATGTTAGGGCTAGGGCTTGGGTAAGGGTTAGGGTTAGAGTTAGGGTTTGGTTTAGGGTTGGGGTAGGGTTAGGGTTAGGTTTACGGTTAGGGCTATATTAGGGTTACTGTTATGTTTAGAGCTAGGGCTAAGGGTTAGTGTTCAGCTTTTTTTTAGAGTTAGGGTTATGTTTAGAGTTAGGACTGAATAGAAATTTAGAGTTACAGTACCGGTTAACATTACTGTTAAGCTTAGACCTAGAATTATGGTTAGGTTTAGGGTTAGGGCTAGGTTAGGGTTAGTGTTATGTTTAGAGCTGGGGTTAACAGTTAGGGTTCTCCTTTTCTTAGGGTTAGGGTCATGTTTACAGTTAGGACGGAAAAATAATTTAGAGTTACAGTACCGGTTAAAATTACTGTTAATCTTAGTCCTTGAATAGGCTTAGGTTAGGGTTAGTGTTAGGGTTAGGGTTAGGGTTAGAGTTAGAGTAAGGGTTAGGGCAAGGGCAAGGGCTAGGGTTAGGGTTATTGTTAAAGCTAGTTTTAGTGCTAGGGCTAGGGTTAGGGTTAGGGTTAGGGTTAGGGTTAGGGTAGTGTTTGGGTTCAGGTTAGGGTTAGGATTATGGTGAGCGTTAGGGTTAGGGTTGGGTCAAGAGCTAGGATTAGGGTTAGTGTTATCGCTAGTGTTAGTGCTAAGGCTAGGGTTAGGGTTAGGGTTAGGGTTAGGGTTAGGGTTAGAGTTAGGGTTAGGGTTGTGGTAAGGGTTAGGGTTAGGTTATGGTAAGGTTTAGGGTTAGGGTTAGGTCAAGAGCTAGGGTTAGAGTTAGGGTTAAAGCTTGTGTTAGCGCTAGGGCTAGCGTCAGGGTTAGGGTTAGGGTTACGGTTAGGATTAGGGTATTGTTAGGCTTAGGGTTAGGGTTAGGGCAAGGGCTAGGTTTAGGGTAAGGGTTAAAGCTAGTTTAGCCCTATGACTAAATTTAGGGTTTTGGTTAGGGTTAGGATTAGGGTTACGTTTAACTCTAAGGCTATGCTTAGGGTTAGGGTTATTTTTAGTCTAAGGCTTGGTCCAGAATTAAGGTTAAAGTTACGGCTAGAGCAAGGGTTACGATTAGGGTTAGGGTTAGGGTTAGGGTTTGGATTAGGGTTAGGTTTAGGACCTAACCCTAGTCCTAGCCCAAATCGTAACCCTAACCCTAACGCTAGACCTAGACCTAACCCTAACCCTATATCTAATCCTAGCTCTAGCCCTAATTCTAACCCTAACCCTAACCCTAGTCCTATCCCTACCCCTTACCCTAACCCTATGCCTAGTACTAACACTAACGCTAAACCTAAGCTTAAATTTAAATCTAACCATAAACCTAATGAAAATCCTATCTAGCAATCTCCTTCTAAACATTTCTAAATTTAACCTAACAAAACAGTACTCATAATTCTAATCCTAAATCTAAATCTAACCCTAACGCTTATGCTAACCCTAACGCTAACACTAACACTAAACCTAGCCCTAGCCCTGAACCTAAACTTAACACTAAACCTAGTCCTAGACCAAACCCTAACCCTAACCCTAACCCTAGCACTATCCCTAACCCTAACCCTAAATCTAATTGTAGCCCTAGCTCTAACCCTAACCCAAACCCTAGTACTAACACTAATGCTAAACGTAAGCTTAAACCTAAACCAATCCATAACCCTAATGCTAATCCTAACCGGCAATCTGAATCTAAACTTATTTCTAAACATAAACCTAACACAAACAGTAACATAACCCTAATTCTAACCCTAAATCTAACCCTAACACTAATGATAATCCTAACGCTAACCCTAATCCTAAACTTAGCCCTAGCCCTAACTCTAACCCTAACCCTAACCCTAGCCCAGGCCTAAACCTATCCCTAATCCTAACCCTAACCCTAACCCTAACCCTATCCCTAGTCCTAGTCCTAACCCTAACCCTAACCCTAACCCTAACAATAACACTAATGCTAACCCTAACCTTAATCCTAAACCTAACCAAAAACCTAATGCTAACCCTAAATGGCACTCTTACTCTAAACTTATTTCCAAACATAAACCTAACAGAAACAGCTACCATAACCCTATTTCTAACACTAAATCTAACCCAACGCTAATGCTAACCCTAATGCTAACCCTAACCCTAACCCTAATTATAACCGTAGCCGTACCCCTAACTCTAATCCTAAACCTAACCATAAACTTCAGTCTAAACATAACCCTAACACTAAACCTGAGCTTTACCTTAAACCTAACCATAAGCCTAACCGTAATCCTAACCCTAACCGATATGGTACTCTAACTCTAAATGTATTTCTAACTATAACCCTAATTTTAACACTCACCCTTATCCTATTCAAGTTGAACCTAACCCTAACACTAATCCTAGGTGTAAGCTTTATGGTAATGTTAACCAGTACTTTTACTCTAAACTTATGCCCAGCCCTAACCATAACAATGACAACAACCCTAATGCTAACCCTAACACTAAACCTAGCCCTAGCCCTAAAACTAACCCTAACGATTACCCTAGCCCTATGCCTAATGCTAACCCTAACCCGTGTCCTAGCCCAAACCCTAAACCTAACTCTAGCCCTAGACCTAACCCTAAACCTAATCCTATCACTATTCCTAGCCCTAAACCTAACTTTAATCCAAACCTTAACCCTAACACTAACCCTAACCCTAAACCTAGCCCTAGACCTAACCCTAACCCTAGCCCTAACCCTAACTCTAAAAAATCCTAGCCCTAGCCGTAACCCTAACCCTAGTCCTAGTTCTAACCCCAACCCTAACCCTAACCCTAGTACTAACACTAATGCTAAACCTAAGCTTAAACTTAAAGCTAACCATAAATCTAATGCAAATCCTAACCGGCACTCTCACTATAAACTTATTTCTAAATATAAACTTAAATAAACACTATCATAACCCTAATCCTAACTCTAAATCTAACTTTAAAGCTAATGCTAAACTTAACGCTAATTCTAACCCTAAACCTAGCTTGAGCCATAACTCTAACCCTAACCCTAACTCTAGTCCTAACCCTAGACCTAACTTTAACCCTAACCTAACCCTAGCCCTAGACCTAACCCTAACCGTAACCTAACCCTAGCACTAACACTAACGCTAAATGTAAACTTAAACCTAAACCTAACCATAACCTAATGCCAATCCTAATGAGTACTCTCACTCTAAACTTATTTCTAAACATAAACCTAACAAAAAAGTAACCATACCCTAATCCTTACCCTATATCTATCCCTAATGCTAATCTTAACCCTAATGCTAACACTAACCCTAACCCTAGCCCTAGCCCTTGCCCTAACCCTAATCCTAAAACGAACGCTAACCATAAGTCTAAACCGAATCCTAACCCTAAACCGGAGTTTTACCCTAATCCTAACGGTAAGCCTAACCCTACCACAAACTGGTACTCTAGCTCTAAATGCATTCCTAACTAAAAACCTATTTTAACCCTCACCCTACTCCTATCTCAAAAGCTGACCCTAACCCTAAGACTATTTCTAGGCCTAAGATTAACATTAATGTTAACCGGTATTGTACTCGAAACTTATTCCCAGGCCTAACCCTAACCATGACAACAACCCTAAAGCTAACCCTAAACCTAACCCTAGCCCTGAACCTAACCCAAACCCTAACCCTAGCCCTAGCCCTAACCCTAACTGTAACCATTACCCTAACCCTAATCCTAACCCTAGCACTGAAACTAAGGCTAAATCTAAGCTTAACCTAAACCTAACCATAAACCTAATGCTAATCCTAACCGACAATCTCACTATAAACTTATTTCTAAACATAAACCTAACACAAAGAGTAACATAACCCTAATCCTAAATCTAAATGTTACTTTAATGCTAATGCTAACCCTAACGCTAACCCTAATCCTAACCCTTGCCCTAGCCCTAACTCTAGCCCTAACCCTAACCATAACCATAACCCTAGCCGTAGCCCAAAGCCTAACCGTAAGCCTAACCCTAACCCAAACTGGTACTCTAACTCTAAATGCATTCTTATCTATAACCCTAATCCTACTCCTCAAATTAACCCTATCTCAAAAGCTGACCCTAACCCTAACACTAATCCTAGGCCTAATTTTAACACTAATGTCAACCGATACTTTAACTCTGAACTTATTCCCAGGCCTGACCCTAACCATGACAACAACCCTAACGCTAACCAAAACACTAACCCTAGCCCTAGCCCTATCCCCAACAATAACCCCAACCCTAGCCCTAGCCCTAACCCTAACACTAATCCTAACCCTAGCCCTAGCCCTAACCCTAACCCTAGTCTTAGCCATAACCATAACCCTAGCACTAATATTAATGCTAACCCAAAGCTTAAACCAAAACTTAACCATAAACTTAATGGTAATCCTAACCGGCACTCTCACTCTAAACTTATTTCTAAACATGAACTTAACACAAGTAGTAACCATAATGCTAATCCTAACCCTTAATCTAAACCTAATCCTAATGCTAACCCTAATGCTAACATTAAACCTAATCTTAACCCTAGCCATAACTCTAACCCTAATCCTAACCCTAGTCCTAGACCTAACCCTAAACCTAACCCTAGCCCTAGGCCTTACCCTAACCCTTACCATAACCCTAGGCCTATCCCCGACCATAATTCTATACCTAACCATAAACTTAAGTCTAAACCTAACACTAACCCTAAACCTGTGTTTTACACTAAGCCTAACCATAAGCCTAACCCTAACCAGAACTGGTACTCGAACTCTATATGCATTCCTTACTATAACCTTATACCTAACCCACACCATAACCCTATCTCAAAAGCTGACCCAAATCCTTACACTAATCCTAGGCCTAAACTTAACAGTAATGGAACCGGTATTGTAACTCTAAACTTATTCCCAGGCAAAAACCTAACCATGACAACAACCCTAACTTAACCTTAATTCTAACCCTAACCCTACCCTATCCATAACACTAGCCCTAGCCCTAATCATAACCCTAACCCTAACACTAGCTCTAGCAAAAACCCTAACCCTAACCCCAGCACTAGCACTAATCTTAACCCTAGCACTAACCCTAACCCTAACTCTAAAAATAGGCCTAGCCCAAACCCTAACCCAAAATCTAATCCTAGCCTTAACACTAACCCTAACCCTAATCCTAGCTCTAGACCTAAACCTAACCGTAAACCTAACCCTAGCCCTAGCCCTAACTGTTACCCTAAACCTACCCTAACCCTAATCCTAACACTAACTCTAGCCCTAGCCCTAAGCTAAACCTAACACTAACCCTAGGTCTAGCCCTAACACTAACCTTAACCCTAACGCTAGCCCTAGCCCTAATGTTAACCCGAATGAACCCCAGCCCTAGCCTTAACTTTACTCTGACCTCTAACTCTATGTTAGCCCTACCCTAACCCTAAACCTAACCCTAGTCCTACCACTAACCCTAACCATAACCCTAACCCTAGTACTAACACTAACGCTAAGCTTAACCTAAATATAACCATATACCTAATGCTAATTCTAACCGGCACTCTCTCTCTAAACTTATTTTTAAACACTCTCACTCTAAACTTATTTCTAAACCTAACACAAACATTAACCATAACTGTAGGAGTAACTCTAAATCTAACCCTAACACTAATGCTAACCTAACGCTTACCCTAATCCAAATCCTTGCCCAAGCCCTAAACCTTACTCTAACCCTAACCCTAACCCTAACCCTAGCCCTAAACCTAACCATAACCGTAACCCTAATCCTACCCTAGCCCTAACCATAACCCTAAACCTAACCCTAGCCTAGCGCTAGCCCTACACCTAACCCTAACAAAATCCCTAGCCCTAGACCTAACCCTAACCCTAACACTAACACTAGCCCTAGCCCTAACGCTAATCCTAAACTAACCCTACCCTACCCCTAACGCTAACCCTAAACCTAACCCTAGGCCTAGCCTTAACCCTAACCCTAACATAACCCTTGTCCTAGACCAAAACCTAACCCTAACCCTAACCCAAGCTCTAGCCCTACCCCTAACCCTATTTTAATCCTAGCCCTAGATCTAACCCTAACCCTAACCCAAACCCTAGTTTTAGCCCTAACCCTAACCCTAACCCTAACCCTACTCTAACCCTAACCCTAGTACTAACACGAACACTAAACCTCAGATTAAACCTAAACCTAACCATAAATGCAGTGTTAATCCTAACGGGCAATCTCACTTTAAACTTATTTCTAAACATAAATCAAACAAAAAAAGTAACATAACACTAATCCTAATCCTAAATCTAACGCTAACGCTAATGCTAACCCTAACGCTAACCCTAATGCTTCCCTTAGTCCTAGCCCTAACCCTGACACTAACCCTAACCTACCCCTGGCCCTAACCCAACCCTATCCCTAAACCTAGCCCTAGTCCTAGCCCTAATCCTAACCTAAACATAAACCTAACCCTAACCCAAACCCTAACGCTAACCCTAACCCTAACCCTAACCCTAACCCTAGCCTAGCCCTAGACCTAACCCTAACCCTAACCCTAGCCCCAGGTTTAACCCTAACCCTGTACCTAGCCCTAACCCTAAACCTGACCCTAATTCTAGACCTATCCCTAACACTAATTCTAACTCTAACCCTAGCACTAACAGTAACACTAAACCTAAGCTTAAACTGAAACCTAACCATAAAACTAATGCTAATCCTAATGGGCAATATAACACTAAACTTATTTCTAAACATAAACCTAACACATACAGTAACATAACCCTAATCTTAACCCTAAATCTAACCCTAACGATAATGTTAAACCTAACCCTAACTCTAATCCTAACTTTAAACCTAGCAAACGCTAACCCTAACCCTAACATTAACCGTAACCCCATGCCTAGCGATAAACCTAACCCTAATACTAATCCTATCCCTACCCCTAAGCCTAACCCTAACCCTAACTCTAGCCCTAGCCCTAACCCTAACAATAACCCTAACCCCAGCCCTAGCCCTAACCCTAACAATAACCCTAACCCTAGCCCTAGCCCTAACCCAAAACCTAACTGCAACCATAGGCCTAGCCCTAACCCTAACTCTAAACCTAGTCCTAGCCATAACCCATACTTTAACCCTAACCCTAGTACTAACACTAACGTTAAACCTCAGGTTCAACCTAAACCTAACCATAAATGTAATGGTAATTTAAAACGGCAATCTCACTCTAAACTTATTTCTAAACATAAATTTAACACGAACAGTAACAATACACTGACCCTAACCCAAAAACTAACCCTAACGCTAATGCTAATCCTACACTAACCCTGACGCTAAATTTAGCCCTAGCCCTAGCCCTAACCGTAACCCTAACCCTAAACCTAACCGTAGCCCTAGCCCTAGCCCTAAGCCTAACCTAACCCTAACCCCAACCCAAGGCCTAGCCCTAACCTTAAATTTAACCCTAACCCTAGTATTAACACTAACGCTAAACCTCAGCTTATACCTACACCTAACCTTAATTGTAATATTATTCTAACTGACAATCTCATTTTGAACCTATTTCTAAACATAAACCTAACAGAAACAGTAACATAACACTAATTCTAATTTTAAATCTAACCCTAACTCTAATTCAAACCCTAACGCTAACCTTGGTCCTAGCCCTAACCTTAACCCTGAACCTAAACCTATCCCAAGTCCTAACCCTAACCCTAACCCTAATCCTAACTCTAGTCCTATTCCAAGCCCTAACCCTAACCCGAACCCTAACCCTAAACCTAACCCTAGTCCCAGCCCTAATCCTAGTCCTAATCCTAAACCTGACCCTAACCCTAGGCCAATCTCTAACCCTAAATCTAATTCTAAACCTAGCACTAACACTAACGCTAAACCTAAGCTTAAACTTAAACCTAACCATAAACCCAATGTTAATTCTAACTGGCAATCTAACTCTAAACTTATTTCGAAACATAAAACTAACACAAACAGTAACATAACCCTAATCATATCCATAAATCTAACCCTAACGTTAATGCTAACCATAAAGCTAACCCAAACCCTAACCTTAGCCCTAGCCCTAACCATAACCCTACCCCAGCCCTAACTCTAAACCTAATGCTAACCCTAGGGCTAGCCTTAACACTAATTCTAATCTAACCCTAGGCCTAGCCCTTACCCTAACCCTAAACCAGGCCTAGACCTTGCCCTAACCCTAACCCTAACCCAAAACCTAACCCTACCCCTAGCTTTAGTCCTAGCCAAAACCTTAACCCTAACCCTAACCCTAGCCCTATCCTAGCTGTAACCCTAAACCTAAAGCTAATCCTAAACTTAGCCCTAACCCTAAACCTAAACCTAACACTAAACCTAGCCCTAGCCCTAACGCTAACCCTAAACTAACCTTAGCCCTAGACCTAACCCTAACCCTACCCTAGCCCTAACTCTAACCCTAACGCTAACCCTAGGGCTAGCCTTAACCCTAATTCTAATCTAAACCTAGGCCTAGCCCTTACCCTAACCCTAACTCTAGGCCTAGAATTAATCCTAAACCTAACATAACCCTAGTGCTAGTCCAAAACCTAACCTTAACCCTAACCCAAGCTCTAGCCCTAACCCTAACCCTAATGTAATCCTAGCCCTAGATCTAACCCTAACCCTAACCCAAACCCTAGTTTTAGCTCTAACCCTAACCCTAACCCTAACCCGAGCCCTAATCCTAACCCTATTACTAACACTAACCCTAAACCTCAGGTTAAACCTAAACCTAACCATAAATGTAATGTTAATCCTAACCGGCAATCTCACTTTAAACTTATTTCTAAACCTAAACCAAACAAAAACAGTAACATAACACTAATCCTAATCCTAAATCTAACCATAACGCTAATGCTAACCCTAACGCTAACCCTCACGCTTACTTTAGTCCTAGCCCTAACCCTGACCCTAACCCTAACCCTAGCCCTGGCCCTAACCCAACATTAACCCTAAACCTAGCCCTAGTCCTAGTCCTAATCTTAACCTAACTCTAACCCTAACTCTAACCCAAAACCTAACTTTAACCAGAGCCCTAGCCCTAACTCTAACCGTAAACCTAGCCCTATTTCTAAACCTAACTCTAACCCTAGTCCTATACCTAACCATAATTCTAACTCTAACCCTAGCACTAACACTAAGGCTAGAACTAAGCTTAAACCTAAACCTATGCATAAACCTAATGCTAATTATTACCGGCAATCGAACTCTAAACTTATTTCTAAACATAAACCTAACAGAAACAGTAACATAATCCTAATCCAAACCATAAATCTACCCACAACACTAATGCTAACCGTAATGCTAACCCTAACACTAACCTTAGCCCTAGCTCTAACCCTATTCCTTCTCTAACCCTAGCCCAACCCCTGACCCTTACCCTAACTCTAACCCTATGATACGTCGAAACCCTAACCCTAAACCTAATTCTAGCCCTAGCCCTAACCCTAACCCTAACGCTAACCCTAACCCTAGGCCTAGCCCTAACCCAGTTCTAACCCTAACCCTAGTCTAGCGATAGCCCTAACCCTAAGCCCAATTCTAGCCCTAATCCTAAACCTAATCCTAACCCTAGTCCTATCCCTAACCCTAATTCTAACTCTAACCCTAGCACTAACACTAACGCTAAAACTAAGATTAAACTTAAACCTAACCATAAAACTAATGCAAATCCTAACCCGCAATCTAACTATAAACTTATTTCTATACATAAACCTAAAACAAAAAGTAACAATACACTAATCCTAACCGTAAATCTAATGTAACGCTAATGCTATCCCTATGCTAACCATAACGCTAAACTTAGTCCTAGCCCTAGCCCTAACCCTAACCCTAACCCTAACCCTAATCCTACCCCTGTGCCTAAACCTAACCCTAACTCTAATTCTAGCTCTAGCCCTAAACCTAACCCTAATTCTAATCCTAGCCCTAGCGCTAAACCTAATCTTAACCTTATCCTTAACCCTAGCCCTAATCCTAACCCTAACCCTAACTCTAACCATAACCATAACCATAACCATAACCATAACCAAAGCCCTAGCCCTAGACATAACCATAAACCTAACCATAACCCTAGCCCTAGACCTAACCTAAACCCTTACCATAACCCTAGACCTAACCCTAACCCTAATCCTATACCTAAACATAAACTTAAGTTTAAACCTAACCTAACCCTAAAACTGTGTTTTACCCTAAGCCTAACCATTTCCGTAAACCTAACCCTAACCCTAACCCTAAACCTAACCCTAACCCTAACCCTAATCCTAACCCTAACCCTAACTCTAACCCTAGTTCTAACCTAACCCTAACCCTAACCCTAGTCCTAACCCCAACCCTAACGCTAACCCTAGTTCTCGCCCTAAACCTAACCCTAACCCTAACCCAAACCCTAACCCTAGTCCTAACCCTAAACCTAACCTTAACCCTAGCACTTGCTCTAACCCTAACCCTAACACTAACTATAGCACTAGCCCTAACCCTAAACCTAATATAGCACTAACCCTAATTGTAACCCTAAGCCTAACCCTAACCCTAACTCTAATATTATCCCTAACTCTACCCTAACCTGAACCCTAAACCTAGCCCTAACACTATCCTAACCCTAACACTAACCCTAACCCTAGCCGTAGCCCTTACCTAATTCTAAACCTAACCTTAGCCCTAACCCTAACCCTAACCCTAATCATAACCCTAACCCTAGTTTTCGCCCTAACCCTAATTCTAAACCTAACCCTAGCCCTAGTTCTAACCTAAGCTTAAACCTAGCCCTAACCCTAGGTAGCCCTAAACCTAATCCTAAACCTAGCCATAGCCCTAGCCCTAACCCTAACCCTAATCCTAAACCTTAGCACTAGCCCTAAACTTAACACTGACACGAACACTAGCTTTAACCATAACCCTAACCCTAACCCTAGGTCTAGCCCTTAACCTAACCATAACCTTAGCCCTAAACTTAACCCTAACATTTACCCTAACCCTAGCGCTAATCTTAAACCTAACCCTAACTCTGACCCGAACACTAGCTTTAGCCCTAACCCTAATCCTAACCCTAAATCTAGCACTAGCCCTAACCCTAACCCTAACCCTAATTTTAACTCTACCCCTAACGCTAGTTCTTGCCCTAACCCTACCCTAACGCTAATCCTATTCCTATTCTAACCCTAATCCTAAACCTAAAGTTGCACTAACACTAACGCAAACCCCAAGCTTCAACCTAAACCTAAGCATAAAACTAATGTTCATCCAAACCGGGACTCTCATTCTACACTTATTTCTAAACATAAACAAAACACAAACAGTATCCATAACCTTAATCCTAACTCATATCCTAATCCTAACCTTCAATCTAATTCTAAAGCTAATGCAAAACAGAACGCTAGGCCAAAACCTAACCCTAGGCCGAACCCTACCCTAACCCTAATGCTAACATTTACTTTAGCTCTACCCTAACACGAACCCTAACCCTAACCCTAACCGTAGCCCTAGCCCTAACCTAAGCCTAACCCAAAACCTAACCCTAGGTCTAGCCCTAAACCTAACCCTAACCCTAGCCCTAGCCCTAAAAGTAACCAAAACCCTATCCCTAGCACTAGCCCCAACCCTAACCTTAGCCCTAGCCCTAACCTAACCCTAACCTTATCCCTAACCCTAAGACTGACCCTAAACCTAATCCTAACCCTAGCCCTAGCCCTAACTTAACCCTAACCATTACTCTAACTTTAACCAAACCCTAAACCTAGCACTAGCCCTAAACCAAATCCTAACCCTAAATCTAACTCTAGCCCTAACCCTAGCCCTAAACCTAACCCTAACACTATACCTAGCCCTAGTTAGGGTTAAAGCTAGTGTTAGGGTTAGAGTTATAAATAGGGCTAGTGCTAGGGTTAGGGTTAGGGTTAGCATTAGGGCTAGGGCTAGGGCTAGGGTTAGGATTAGGTTTAGGGCGTGACCAAGGGTTAGGGTTAGGGTTAAGGTTAGGGTTAGGGTTAGGGTTTGGCCTAGGGATGCGGTTAGTGTTAGCGTTCGGTTTAGCATTAGCGTTAGGGTTAGATTGAAGGTTAGGATTAGGGTGTGCGTTAGGATTAAGGTTATGAGTACTGTTTGTGTTTGGTTTATGTTTAGAAATAATTGTAGTGTGAGAGTCCTGGTTAGGGTTAACATTATTTTATGGTTAGGTTTTGGTCGAAGCTTGGGGTTTGCATTAGTGTTAGTGCAAGTTTAGGGTTAGAATTAGGGTTAGATTAGGGATAGGGTTAGTGTTAGGGTTAGGGTTAGTGTGAGAACTAGGTTTAGGTTAAGGTTAGGGTTAGAACTAGGGTTAGGGCTATAGTTAAAATTAGGGTTAGGGTTAGGGTAAGGCTAGTGCTAGGGTTAGGGTTAGGGTTGGTGTTAGGTTTAGGGTTAGGGTTAGGATTAGGGTTAGGGTTAGGGTTAGGGTTAGGGTTAGGGTTAGGGTTAGGGTTAGGGTTGGAATTAGGGTTAGGGTTAGGATTAGGTTTAGGGTTTGGCCTAGGTTTAGGTTTAGTGGTAGCTTTCAGTTTAGCATTAGCGTTAGGGTTAAATTGAAGGTTAGGATTAGAATGAGGGTTAGGATTAAGGTTATGGGTACTGTTTGTATTTAGTTTATGTTTAGAAATAAGCATATAGAGAGAGTCCTGGTTAGGGTTAACATTAGTTTTATGGTTTGGTTTTGGTTGAAGCTTGGGGTTTTCGTTAGTGTTAGTGCAAGTTTAGGGTTAGGATGAGGGTTAGAATAGGGATAGGGTTAGCGTTAGGGTCAGGTTTGAGCGAGAACTAGGGTTAGGGTTAGGGTTAGGATTAGGACTAGTGCTAGGGTTAGGGTTAGAGTTTGGGTTAGGGTTAGGGTTAGGGCTAGGGTTAGGTTTAGGGCTAGGAATAGGGTTAGGGTTAGGCTTAGGTTTAGGGCCAGATTAGGGTTAAGTTTAGGATAGGGCTAGGGCTAGGTTTAGGGTTAGGATTAGGGTTAGGGTTAGGCTTAGGTTTAGTGTTCAGGTTAGGGTAGAGCTAGTGATAATATTAGAGTTAGGGTTAGGGTTAGGTTTAGGGTTTGGACTAGGGTTAGGGTTAGTGCTAGCATTGGGTTTATCATTAGTGTTAGGGTTAAATTGAAGGTTAGGATTAGCGTTTGGGTTAGGATTTAGGTTATGGGTATTGTTTTGTTTGCTTTATGTTTAGAAATAAGTGCAGTGTGAGAGTCCCATTTAGGGTTAACATTAGTTTTTTAGTTCGGTTTTGGTGGAAGCTCGATGTTTGTAAAGTGTTAGTGCAAGTTTAGGGTTAGGATTAGTGTTAGATTAGAAATAGGGTTAGGGTTAGGGTTATGGCGAGAACTAGGGTTAGGGTTAGGGTTAGGGTTAGGGCTAGGGTTAGGGTTAGGGTTAGGTTAGGGCTAGGGCTAGGGTTAGGGTTAGTGTTAGGGTTATGGTTAGGGCTTGGGTTAGGGTTCGGGATAGGGTAGAGCTTGGGATAAATTATGGTTAGGGTTAGGGTTAGGCTTATGGTAAGGGTTAGGGCTAGTTCTATCATTTGGGTTAGGTTTAGGGTTAGGGCAAGTGCTAGGCTTAGGGTTAGAGTTAGGGTTAGGTCTAGGGTTAGGGCTATGGTTAGCGTTAGGGTTACTGTTAGGGCTAGCCAAGTGCTAGGTTAGGTTTAGGGTTACGTTAAAGTTAAGCCTAGGGCTAGGGCTATGGTTATATTTAGGATTAGGGCTAGACCTGATGTTATGGTTATGGGTAGGTTAGGGTTAGGGTTCAGGTGCGGGTTAGGGCTAGGATTAGGGTTCTGGATAGTGTAGAGCTAGTGATAATGTTAGGGTTAGGGTTAGTGTTAGGGTTAGGGTTTCGCATAGGGTTAGGGTTAGTGCTATTGTTTGGTTTAGCATTAACAGGGTTAAATTGAAGGTTTGGATTAGGGTTTGGGTTAGGATTAAGGTTATAAGTACGGTTTCTATTTGGTTTATGTTTAGATATAAGTGTAGAGTGAGAGTCTCGATTTGGGTTAACATTAGTTTTATGGTTAGGTTTTGGTTGAAGCATGGGATTTGCGTTAGTGTTAGTGCAAATTTAGGGTTAGGATTACGGTTAGGTAAGGGATAGGGATAGGGTTAGTGTTAGGGCGAGAACTAGGGTTAGGGTTAGTGTTAGGGTTAGGGCTAGGGTTAGTGTTAGGGTTTGGGTAGAGCTAGGGGTAATGTTAGGTTTAGGGGTAGGGTTAGGGTTAGGGTTTGGCCTAGGGTAAGGTTAGTGTTAGCGTTCAGTTTAGCATTAGCATTAGGTTTAGATTGAAGTTTAGGATTTGGGTTAGGGTTAGGATTAAGGTTTGGGTACTGTTTTTGTTGGATTATGTTTAGAAAGCAGTGTAGAGTGAGAGTCCCGGTTAAGGTTAACATTAGTTTTATCGTTAGGTTTTGGTTGATGCTTTGGGTTTGCGTTAGTGTTAGTGCAAGTTTAGGGTTAGGATTAGGGTTAGAATAGGGATAGGGTTAGCGTTAGGGTTAGGGTTAGGGCGAGAACTAGGGTTAGGGGTAGAGTTAAAATTAGGGTTAGGGTTAGGGTTAGGGCTAGTGCTAGGTTTAGGGTTAGGGTTAGGGTTAAAGCTAGTGTTCAGGTCAGGGTTAAGGTTAGGGCTAGTGCTAGGGTTAGGATTAGGGTTAGGGTTAGGGCTAGGTCTAGGGGTAGCATGAGGGTTAGGGTTAGGGCCAGGATTAGGGTTAGTGTAAGCGTTAGGTTAGCATTACCATTACGGTTAGATTTAGGGTTAGTATTAGAGTAATGATTAATGTTTGTGTTAGATTTATGTTTAGAAATTAGTTTAGAGTGAGAGTGCCTGTTAGGATTAGCATTAGGTTTATGGTTATTTTTAGGATTAACCTTAGGGTTAGCATTAGTGTTTGTGCTAGGGTTAGGGTTAGGGTTAAAACAAGGTTAGGGTTTAGGTTCGGGTTAGGACTAGGCCTAAGGTTGGGGTAGGTTTAGGGTTTATGCTGGGGCTAGGTTTAGGCTTATTTTTAGGGTTAGGGCTAGGGCTAGGTTTAAGGTTAGGGTTAATATTATGGTCAGGTCCAGGGTTAGGTTTAGGTCTAGAGCTAGAATTAGGGTTTGGGTTAGCGTTAGAATTAGGGCTAGGACTATGGATAGGTTTAGGTTGAGGATTAGGGTTAGGGCTAGGGCTTGGGTTAGGGTTAGGGTTAGGGTTAAGGCTAGAGTTAAGGCTAGTGTTTGGGTTAGTGTTAGAATTAGGGCTAGTACTAGCATTAAGGATAGGGTTAGGTTTAGAACTAGGGCTAGGGTTAGGGTTAGGATTAGGATGAGGGCTTGACCTAGGGTTTGGGTTAGGGTTAGGCTTAGGTTAAGGCTAGGGCTAGGGTTAGGGTTAGGGTTAGGGTTAGAGTTAGAGCTAGTGCCTAAGTTATGGTTAGGGTTAGAGTTAGGGCAAGTGCTAGGGTTAGGGTTAGGTTTAGGGCTAGGTTTAGGGTTAGGGTTAGGGCTAGTGAAAGGGATAGGGTTAGGGTTAGGGTTAAGGCTAAGGTTAAGGCTAGTGTTAGGGTTAGGGTTAGGGTTAGAGCTAAGGTTAGAGTTAGGTTTAGGACTAGTGAAAGGGAAAGGGTTAGGGTTAGCGTTAAGGCTAAGGTTAATGCTAGTGTTAGGGTTAGGGTTAGGGTTAGGTTTAGGGTTAGGGTTGAGGTTTGGCCTACGGTTAGTGTTAGTGCTAGCGTTCAGTTTAGCATTAGCATTAAGTTTCAATTAAGGTTAGGATAAGGGTTTGGTTTAGTATTAAAGTTATGGGTACTGTTTGTGTTTGGTTTATGTTTAGAAATAAGTGTAGTGTTAGCCTCCCGATTATGGGTAACATTGGTTTATGGTTAGGTTTTGGTCGAAGCTTGGGGTTTGCGTTAGGGTTAGTGCACGTTTAGGGTTATCGTTAGGGTTAGGGTTAGGGATAGGGCTAGTGCTAGGAATAGCGTTAGGGTTAGGGTTAAGGCTAGGGTTAAGGCTAGTGTTAAGGTTAGGGTTAGGGTTATGGCTAAAGTTAGGGCTACAGTTAGGGTTAGGTTTAGGGCTAGGGTTAAGGCTAGTGTTAGGCTTAGGGTTAGTGTTAGGGCTAGTACTAGCGTTAGGCTTAGGGTTAGGTTTAGGTTTAGGGCTAGAACTAGGGTTAGGGTTAAGGTGAAGCTTATGTTAGGACTATGGCTAGGGTTAGGATTAGGGTTAGGTTTAGGGTTAGGGCTAGGTTTGGAGTTAGGGTTAGGGTTAGGGTTAGGGCTAAGGTTAGGGTTAGATTTAGCGCTAGTGAAAGAAAAGGGTTAGGGTTAGGGCTAAGGCTAAGGTTAAGGCTAGTGTTAGGGTTAGGGTTTGGGTTAGGGTTAGGATAGGGCTAGTGCTAGGGGTAGGGTTAGGGTTAGGGTTAGCCTAGGTTTAGAACTAGGGTAAGGGTTAGGGTGAAGCTTAAGTTAGGTCTATGCGTAGGGTTAGGGTTAGGGCTAGTGTTAGGGTTAGAACTAAGATTAGGGTTAAGGTTAGGGCTAGTGCTAGGAATAGGGTTAGGTTTAGGTTTAAGGCCAGGGTTAAGGCTAGTGTTAGGTTTAGAGTTAGGGTTAAGTTTAGGGTTAGGGTTAGGGCTAGGGCTAGGGGTAGGGTTAGCGTTTGGTTTAGGGTTAGACCTAGGGTTATGGTTACAGTTAGGTTTAGGGTTTGGCCTAGGGTTAGGGTTGTTCTAGCGTTAGATTTAGTATTAGCTTTAGGGTTAGATTGAAGGCTCGGTTTAGGGTGGGGGTTAGGATTAACGTTATGGGTACTGTTTGTGTTTGGTTTATCTTTAGAAATAAGTATAGAGCGAGAGTCCCGGTTAGGGTTAACATTAGTTTTATGGTTAGGTTTTGGTTGAAGCTTGGAATTTGCGTTAGTGTTAATGCTAGAGTTAGGATTAGGTTTAGGGTTAGGGCTAGGGCTAGAACTAGGATTAGGGTTATGGTAGCATTAGTGCTAGGGCTAGGTTTAGGTTTAGGGTTAGGATTCGGGTTATGGTTAGGGCTAGGGCTAGAGCTATGGTTAGAGTTAGGGTTAGGGTTAGAACTAGGCCTAGTGCTAGTGTTTGGGTTAGGGTTAATGTTAGGGCTAAAGCTAGAACTAGGGTTAGTGTTAAAGTGAAGTTTAGGGCTAGGGCTAGATTAGGGTTAGAGTTAAAATTAGGGTTTGTGTTAAAAGTAGGGCTAAGCCTATGGTTAGGTTTAGGGTGAGGTTTAGGGCTAGGGCTTGGTTTAGGTTTAGGTTTAGGTTTAAAACTAGGCCTAGGGTTAGGGTTAGGGTTAGGTTAGGGCTAGAGCTAGTTTTAGGGTTACGTATAGGGTTAGGGCTAGGGGTAGATTAGGGTAAGAGTTAAAATTAGGGTTTGTGTTAAACTAGGGCTAAGCCTATGGTTAGGTTTAGGGTGATGTTTAGGGCTAGGGCTTGGTTTAGGTTTAGGTTTAGGGTTAGAACTAGGCCTAGGTTTAGGGTTAGGGTTAGGTTAGGGCTAGAGCTAGTTTACTGTTAGGTATAGGGTTAGGGCTAGGGCTAGTGTTAGGGTTAGTGTGAGGTTTAGAACTAGGCTCGGTGTAGTGTTAGTGTTAGGGTTAGGGTTAGGGCTAGAGTTAGAATTAGGGTTTGGTTTAAGGTTGGGGCTAGTGCTAGGGTTAGGGTTAGGGTTAGGTTTATGTTAGGGCTAGACCTAGGTTAGGGTTAGTGTTAGGTTTAAGGCTAGGATTTGGGCTACAGTTAGAATTAGGGTTAGGGTTAGGGTTGGGGCTAGTGCTAGGGTTAGGATTAGGATTAGGATTACGTCTAGGGCTAGGGGTAGGTTTAGGATTATGTTAAGGGCTAGTCATAGAGTTAGGTCTAGGGTTAAGTTCATGTTAGGGCTAGAGTTAGGGTTAAGGTTAGGGTTAGGGTTAGGGTTAGGGTTAGGGTTAGGGTTAGGGTTAGGGTTAGGACTAGAGTTAGGGTTTGGGTTTGTGTTAGGGTTAGGATTAGGGTTAGGGTTAGCGCGAGAACTAGGTTTAGGTTAGGGTTAGGGTTAGGACTAAGGTTAGGGTTAGGGTTAGTTTAGGGCTAGAACTAGGGTTTAGGGTTAGAGTTAGGGTTAGGGTTAAGGCTATTTTAGGGCTCTGGTAAGGATTAGGGTTAGGGTTAGGGTTTGGGTTCGGTATAGAATAGAGTTAAAGATAATGTTAGGATTAGGGTTAGGGTTAGGGTTTGAACTAGGCTTAGTGTTTGGCCTAGCATTTGGTATAGCATTAGCTTTAGGGTTAGATTGAAGGATAGGATTAGCGTGAGGGTCAGAATTAAGGTTATGGGTACTTTCTGTGTTTGGTTTATGTTTAGAAATAAGTGTAGAGCGAGAGTCCCGGTTAGGGTTAACATTAGTTTTATGGTTATTTTGGTTGAAACTTGAAGTTTGCATTAGTGTTAGTGCAAGTTTAGGTTTAGAATTATGGTTAGATTAGGGATAGTGTTAGGGTTAGGGTTAAATCGAGATCTAGGGTTAGGGTTAGGGCTAGGGTTAGGGTTAGGGTTCGGGGAGAGCTAGAAATAATGTTAGGGTTAGGAGTAGGGTTAGGGTTAGGGTTTGGCCTAGGGTAAGGTTAGTGTTAGAGGTCATTTTGCATTAGCATTAGGTTTAGATTGAAGTTTAGGATTTGGGTTAGGGTTAGGATTAAGGTTTGGGTACTGTTTTTGTTGGTTTATGTTTAGAAAACAGTGTAGAGTGAGAGTCCTGGTTATGGTTAACATTAGTTTTATCGTTAGTTTTTGGTTGATGCTTGGGGTTTGCGTTAGTGTTATGCAAGTTTAGGGTTAGGATTAGGGTTAGGGTTCGGGTTAGGGTTACAGTAAGGGTAAGGGTTAGGGTTAGGTCAAGGGCTAGGGTCTGGGTTAGGGTTAAAGCTAGTGTTAGCGCTAGGGCTAGGTTAGTGGTTACAGTTAGGATTAGGGTTAGGGTTAGGGTTATGGTTAGGGTTAAGGTAAGTGTTAGGGTGAGTGTTAGGGTTAGGACAAGGGCTAGGGTTAGGGTAGGGATAATGCTAGTGTTAGCGCTAGGAGTAAAGTTAGGGTTAGGGTTAGGGTTAGTGTTAGGGTTAGGTTTGGGGTTAGGATTATGTTTAAATCTAAGGCTAGGCTTAGGGTTAAAGTTAGGCTTAGGGCTAAGGCTTGTTCCAGAATTAAGGTTAAGGTTACGGCTAGAGCTAGGGTTACGATTATGGTTAGGGTTAGTGCTAGGATTAAGTTTAGGGTTGGGCTTAGGGTTAGGGTTTGGGTTAGAGTTGGGGTTAGGGTTAGGATTCGAGTTAGGGTTAGGGCAAGGGCAAGGCCTAGGGTTAGGGTTAGGGTTAAAGCTAGTGTAAGCTTTAGGTCTAGGGTAGGATTAGGGTTAGGGTTAGGTTTAGGTTTAGGGTAAGAGTTATGGTTAGAGTTAGGGTTAGTGTTATATTTAGAGCAAGGGCTATGGTTAGGGTTAGGGTTAGGGTTAGGGTTAGCGTTAGGGTTTGGTTAGGGCAACGGCTAGTCTTAGGGTAGGTTTAAAGCTAGTGTTAGCCCTAGGGCTAGGTTTAGGGTTAGGGTAACGTTTAGGTTTAGGGTTTGTTTTAGGGTTAGGGTTAGGGTTAGGGTTAGTGTTATGTTTAGAGCTAGGGCTACGATTAGGGTTAGGATTAGGGTTAGGGTTAGGATTAGGGTTAGTGATATGTTTAGAGCTAGGGCTAGGGTTAGGGTTGGGGTTAAGGTTATGGTTAGGGTTAGGGTTAGGGTAAGGGTTAGCTTTAGGGTTAGGGTTAGGGAAAGGACTAGGGTTAGGGCAGGGTTAAAGCTAGTGTTAGGGTTAGGGTATGATTAGGTTTAGGGTTTGGGTTTGGGTTTGGTTTAGGGTTAGGGTTAGGGTTAGGGTTAGGGTTAGGGTTAGGGTTAGGGTTAGGGTTAGGGTTAGTGTTATGTTAAGAGCTAGGGCTACGGTTAAAGTTAGGATTAGGGTTAGGGTTAGGGTTTGGCTTAGGGTTAGTGTTATGTGAAGCTAGGGCTAAGGTTAGGGTTAGGCTTAGGGTTAGCGTTAGGGTTAGGGTAATTGTTATGTTTAGAACTAGGGCTAGGGTTAGGGTTAGGGTTAAGGTTAGGGTTAGGGTTAGGGTTAGGCTTCGCGTTAGAGTTAGGGTTAGGGCAAAGGCAAGGGCTAGGGTTAGGGTTAAAGTTAAAGCTAGTGTTAGCGCTAGGGCTACGGTTAGGGTTAGGGTTAGGGTTAGGGTTAGGATTATGGTTAGGTTTAGGGTAAGTGTTAAGGTTAGGGTTAGGTTTAGGTCAAGGGCTAGGTTTAGGGTTAGCGTTAATGCTAATGTTAGCACTAGGACTAAATTTAGAGTTAGGGTTAGGATTAGGGTTCAGGTTCGGTTTAAAACTAAAATTAGGCTTAGGGTTAGGGTTAGGCTTAGGTCTAAGGCTTGTTCTAGAATTAAAGTTAAAGTTACAGCTAGAGGTAGGGTTACAATTAGGGTTAGGGTTAGGGTTAGGGTTACGGTTAAAGCTAGTATTAGCGCTAGGGCTAGGTTTAGGGTTAGGGTTAGGGTTAGGGTTAGGGTTAGGGTTAAGTTTTGGGTTAGTGTTAGGGGTAGAGTTGGGTTAGGGCAAGGGCAAGGGCTAGAGTTCAGGTTAGGGTTAAAGCTAGTGTTAGCACTAGGTCTAGGGTTAGGGTTAGGGTTAGCATACGGGTTAGAGTTAGGGTTAGGGTTAGTGTTTGTTTGGAGCTAGGGCTAAGGTAGGGTTCGGCTTTTCTTTAGGATTAGTGTCATGTTTAGGATTAAAACTGAAAAGAAATTTAGAGTTACAGTACCGGTTAACATTACTGTTAATCTTAGACCTAGAATTAGGTTAGGGTTAGGGTTAGGGTTTGGGTTAAGGTTAGGGTTAG
Organism: Macroglossus sobrinus; assembly: GCA_004027375.1. Classification (NCBI taxonomy): domain Eukaryota; kingdom Metazoa; phylum Chordata; class Mammalia; order Chiroptera; family Pteropodidae; genus Macroglossus; species Macroglossus sobrinus. Next base: position 65,487 of record PVKZ01004767.1, read on the forward strand.
GGTTAGGTTTAGAATTAGGGCAAGGGCAAGTCTAGGGTTAGCGTTAGGGTGAGAGCTAGTGTTAGGTCTAGGGCTGGGGTTAGGGTTTGGGTTAAGGTTAGGGTTTGGGTTAGGGTTAGGTTTAGGTGTATGGTTACGGTTAGGGTTAGGGTTAGGGCTAGGTTAGTGTTACTGTTATGTTTAGAGCTAGGGCTAATGGTTAGGGTTAGGCTTTTCTTTAGGTTTAAGTTCTTTTTTAGAGTTAGGACTGAAAAGAAATTTAGAGTTACAGTACCGGTTAATATTACTATTAAGCTTAGAACTAAAATTAGGTTTTTGTTTAGGGTTAAGGTTAGATTCAGGGTTTGGGTTAGGGTTAGTGATAGGGTTAGGGCAAGGGCAAGGGCAAGGATTAAGGTTAGGACTAAACCTAGTGTTAGCGCTAGGGCTAGGGTTAGGGTTAGGATAGGGTTAGTGTTAGGGTTAGGGTTAGGGTTAGTGTTATGTTTAGAGCAAGGGCTACGGTTAGGGTAAGGGTTAGGTTAGGGTAAGGGTTAGGGCTAGGGTTAGGGTTAGGGTTAGAATTAGGGATAGGGTTAGGGTAAGGGTGAACGTTAGGATTAGGGTTAGCATTAGGGTTACGATTAGGGTTAGGGTTAGGGTTATGGTTATGTTTAGAATTAGGGTTATGGTTAGGGTTAGGGTTAGGGCAAGGGCTAGGGTTAGGGCAGTGTTAAAGCTAGTTTTAGCGGTGGGGTTAGGTTTAGGTTTAGGGTTAGGGTTAGGGTTAGTGTTATGTTTAGAGCGAGGGCTACGATTAGGTTTAGGGTTAGGGTTAGGATTTGGGTTAGGGTTAGGGTTAGGATTAGGGTTAGGGTTATGTTTAGAGCTAGGGCTAGGGTTAGGGTTAGGGTTAAGGCTAGGGTTAGGGTTAGGGTTAGGGTTAGGGTTAGGGTTAGGGTTAGGGTTAGGGTTACTGTTATGTTTGGAGCTAGGGCTACGGTTAGGGTTCAGCTTTTCTTTAGGGTTAGTGTCATGTTTAGAGTTATAACTGAAAAGCAAATTAGAGTCTCAGTACCAGTTAACATTACTGTTAAGCTTAGATCTAGAATTAGAATTAAGGTTAGGGTTTCGGTTAAGTTTAGGGTTAGGGTTAGGGTTAGGGTTAGGGTTAGGGTTAGGGTTAGGGTTAGGATTAGGGTTAGGTTTATTGCAAGGGCAAGGTCTTGGGTTAGGGTTAGGTGTAAAGCTAGTGTTAGCGCTAGGGCTAGGGTTAAGGTTAGAAATTGGGTTAGGGTTAGGGTTAGGGTAAGGGTTAGGGTTAGGGTTAGGGTTAGGGTTAGTGGTATGTTAAGAGCAAGGGCTATTGTTAGGGTAAGGGTTAGGGTTAGGGTTAGGGTTAGGTTTATGGTTTGGTTTGAGGTTAGGGTTAGGGCTAGGGTTAGGGTTATGTTTAGAGCTAGGGCTATTCTTAGGGTTAGGGTTAGGATTAGGGTTAGGTTTAGAGTTAGTGTTATGTTTGGAGCTAGGAATACGGTTAGGGTTCGGTTTTTCTTTAGGGTTAGTGTCATGTTTAAAGTTAAAACTGAAAAGAAATTTAAAGTTACATGATCGGTTAACATAACTGTTCATCTTTGACCTAGAATTAGAGTTAGGGTTAGGCGTTGGATTAAGTTCAGGGTTAGGATTAGGTTTAGAATTAGGGCAAGGGCAAGGGCTAGGGTTAACTTTAGTGTGAAAGGTAGTGTTAGAACTAGGGCTTGAGTTAGGGTTAGAATTAAAATTAGGGTTTGGGTTATGGTTAGGGATAGGGGTAGTTTTAGGGTTAGGGTTAGGGTTAGCGCTAGGTTAGGGTTAGTGTTATGTTTAGAGGAAGAGGTACAGTTAGGGTGTGGGTTAGGGTTAGAGTTAGGGTTAGGGTTAGGGTTAGGGTTAAGGCTAGAGTTAAGGCTAGTGTTTGGGTTAGTGTTAGAATTAGGGCTAGTGCTAGCATTAAGGTTAGGGTTAGGTTTAGAACTAGGGCTAGGGTTAGGGTTAGGATTAGGATGAGAGCTTGACCTAGGGTTTGGGTTAGGGTTAGGCTTAGGTTAAGGCTAGGGCTAGGGTTAGGGTTAGGGTTAGGGTTAGAGTTAGAGCTAGTGCCTAAGTTATGGTTAGGGTTAGAGTTAGGGCAAGTGCTAGGGTTAGGGTTAGGTTTAGGGCTAGGCCTAGAACTAGAACTACGCTTAGGGTTAGGTTTACAGTATTGCATATGGTTAGGGTTAGTGCTAGCATTCAGTTTAGCATTAGCGTTAGGGTTAGATTGAAGGTTAGGATTAGGGTGTGCGTTAGGATTAAGGTCATGAGTACTGTATGTGGTTGGTTTATGTTTAGAAATAAGTGTTGTGTGAGAGTCCCGGTTAGGGTTCACATTAGTTTTATGGTTAGGTTTGGTTGTAGCTTGAGGTTTGTGGTAGTGTTAGTGCAAGTTTAAGGTAGGGTTAGGGTTAGGACAGGAATCGGGTTAGGGTTAGGGTAAGGGTTAGGGCTAGAACTAGGGTTAGGGATAGGGTTAGTGTTAGAACTAGTGTTAGTATTAGGGTTAGGGTTAGGGTTAGGGCTAGTGCTAGGTTTAGGGTTAGGGTTAGGGTTAGGGTTATGGTTAGAATTAAAGCTAGTGTTAGGGTTAGGCTTAGGCTTAGGCTTAGGCTTAGGCTTAGGCTTAGGCTTAGGCTTAGGGCTAGTGTTAGGGTTATGTTTAGGGTTAGGGTTAGGGGTAGGGAAGGGCTAGGACTAGGGGTAGGATTAGGTTTAGGGCTTGACCTAGGGTTATGGTTTGTGTTAGGGTTAAGTTAGGGCTAGGGCTAGGGTTAGGGTTAGGGTTAAGTTTCAGGTAAGGGTATAGCTACGGATAATGTTAGGGTTAGGGTTAGGGTTAGGGTTATGGTTTGGCCTAGGGTTAGGTTTAGTGCTAGTGTTCGGTTTAGCATTAGCGTTAGGGTTAGATTGAAGGTTAGGATTAGGTTGTGCGTTAGGATTAAGGTCATGAGTACTGTATGTGTTTGGTTTATGTTTAGAAATAAGTGTAGTGTGAGACTCACGGTTAGGGTTCACATTAGTTTTATGGTTAGGGTTTGGTTGAAGCTTGGGGTTTGTGGTAGTGTTAGTGCAAGTTTAAAGTAGGGTTAGCATTAAGATAGGAATCGGGTTAGATATAGGGTAAGGGTTAGGGCTATAACTAGGGTTGGGAATAGGGTTCGGGTTAGGGCTAGAGTTAGAATTAGGGTTAGGGTTAGGAGTAGGGCTAGGGCTATGGTTAAGGTTAGGGTTAGGGTTAGGTTAAGGTTTAGGGTTAGGCTTTGTGTTAGGGCTACTCCTATAGTTAGTGTTAGGGTTAGGGTTAGGGTTAGGGTTGGGACTAGAGATAGGGCTAGGGTTAGGGTTAGGGTTAGGGTTAGGTTTAGGTTTAGGGTTAGGCTTTGTGTTAGGGCTACTGCTATAGTTAGTGTTAGGGTTAGGTTTAGGGTTCGGACTAGATATAGGGCTAGGGTTAGGGTTAGGCTTAGGCTTAGGGTTTGGGTTAAGCTTAGGTTTAGGTTTACCGCTATTGCTAAAGTTAGGGTAGGGTTATGGTTAGGGCTACGGTTAGGGCTAGAGTTAGATTTAGGGGTAGGTTTAGGGTTAGGACTAGTGCTAGGGTTGGGGTTGGGGTTAGGGTTAGGGTTACGGTTAGGTTCAAGGCCAGGGTTAGGGCTAGAGTTAGATTTAGGGTTAGCGTTTGGGTTAGGGATAGTGCTAGGGTTAGGGTTTGGTTAAAGCTAGTGTTATGGTTAGGGTTTGGGCTAAGTCTAGGTCTAGGTTTAGAGTTAGGGCTAGGGTTACTGTTAGTGCTATTGTTTATGTCAGGGTTATAATTAGAGATAGGTTTGTGTTTATCTAGGTTTATGTTTAGGGATAGGATTAAGATTTAGTTATGGTTCAGATTACTGTTGACTTAGATCTTGATTTAGAGTTTGGATTAGCATTAGAGTTAGGGTTAGGGTAGAGTTAGGGATAGGTTTAGATTAAGGTTAGGGTTAGGGTTAGGGCTTAGGTAGGGTTAGAATTTAAGTTTTGGTATAAGGTAAGAGTTTGGCATTAGGGTTAGGTTTTAGGGATAGGGATAGAATTAGGGTAAGGGTTAGAATGATAGTTAGGGTTAGGAAAAAGTTCAGGATTTGGCTTTAAGGTTAGGTTTTCGGGATAGCGTTAAGGTTAGCATTTAGGGTTATGGTTAGGATTAGTTTGGCTTAGATTTAGTGTTAGGGTTATGGTTAGGATTAGGGTTATGTTTAGTGTTAGGGTTATGGTTACGGTTTTGGTTAGGTTTGTGTTAGGGTTAGAATTAATGTTTAGGTATATCGTTAGGATTAGTGTTGGTTTAGGTCTCGTTTTAGGGGTAGGTTTATGGTTGGGGTTAGGATTAGGGTTTCACGATTGTGATAAGGTAAAATTTTGGCTTTAGAGTTAGGTTTTAGCGTTAAGATTAGGGTTAGGGTTATGGTATGGGTTAGGGCTAGGGTAGATTTATGGTTACTGTTAGTGATACACTTAGGTTAGAAATAGTGTTAGGGTTAAGATAAGGGTTTATGTTAGGTTTAAGGTTGGAGTTAGAGTTAGTTTTTGGGTTAGCTTTAGGTTTTGAGTTTAAGATTAGGTTTAGGGTAATGTTAGTCTTGGGTTAGGGTTAGGTTTAGAATTTAAAGTTAAGAATAGGTTTAGCGTTAGGTTTATGTTTAGAGTTATGGTTAGGGTTAGAATTAGGTTTTCGTTATGTGGTTAATATTTTTGTTGGCTTATTGTCTAGTTTTTGGGTTTGGG
>PVKZ01004768.1:0-70141 GCA_004027375.1 Macroglossus sobrinus
GTCCCCCTCGGTCAGTGCCCGTCTGTCTGTGCAAGTCACACTGGCCACGACCCCGCCCCCACCCCCACCCCCACCCGCGGGCACCGGGCTGGGGGGCACTCAGTGGGCGGCCTACGCTGGGGTCAGGACACGTTTCGTCTCACATTTCACATATAGGGGAGCCCCTGCTCCCCTCCACGAGACGGCACGCAGGTGAGGAAGGTTCACTAGTCGTACGTTCCCTCCGCACCCGCCCTGCATACGTCCTGTCTCCCCGCTTTTGCACAAACACGCCCCACCCCTCGGAGAGCTTCCTCCCCGCCAGCTGGAAAGCCACCTCTCCCCCTCCCGCCTCGACCCGGTGGGCGACCAGCATCAGGAGCCCCATGTGGGGGGCGGGTGGCGATGGAGAGCCAGGGCAGGGTGCTGACCAGGTACATTTGTGGAGAGGATATTTCACGGGAAGTCAAATGGCCTCAGCGGCAGTCTGCCGCCCCAGAAAGCCTGGGGAGACCCCCTCCCTCCTTCCTTTCTTTGCCCACACCCTCCACACCACCATGGCCCAGCTTTCTCTCTCTTCCTCCCTCACTTACTCCTCAGGGCACGGCCTCCCGTGTTCGGCCTCCCAGGGGCCCCCTGCAGGCCCGAGGCGCTCTCCTTACCCCCCCAGCAGACTCCCCCACCTCTGGGAGCGCCTCCCTTCCAGGCGGGAGGCGAAGCCCGGCGACCTGTCATCACCTGCGCACAGTCCGAGGAGGCCGAGGCCCAGCAGCAGCGCCGTGCGGCCGGAGCGCCCGGCCATGCTGCGGGCATCGCTAGCCGCCCGGCCCAGAGTCGCGGAGCGCGCCGCGGGCCGGCGCTGTCCGTGGTGCTGAAGCCGCGCCGGGGGCCCGGCGGTGGTCGCGGGCGTCGGCCTCGCTGATCCTGGGGCTGGAGCGGCGCGCTGCGGAAGGAAGCGGCTTCTCGCTTGTCCCGGTCGGAGCAGCGGAGGCTCTTCCGGCTGTCGCCCAGGGAATTCGACTGGGGACGGGGAGGGGGAGGAGGCTCCGCCCCGGAGGCGGAAGCGCTGGGTCTCAGGGAAAAGGGGTCTTCGGGTGGGCCCTTCTCATGCTGGTCCCGCTTATGCGATGCACAGGAAGGGCGGCTCACGGGGCGGTGGAGGGGTGCTGACGCCCCAAAGCCGGGTGGGAACCTAGAGGCTGTCTGAGAAGGGGCGGGCAGAAGAAACAAGGGGACACGACACATGGGTCAGGACCCGCTGGGGACAGAGGGACAGAGGGCCAGCCAGGACGAAGGCGGCGGTCGGGAGCAGTTTCTGGGGCCCCATCGTTCTATTTCTCTCTTACCAAACCTAAACGACCCTGCCTCCAGGAAGGCTGGGGATGCAGCAGAGAAAACACCCTTCGGGAAGGGAGAGGGGGCGCTGCTGTTTGCTAGTCTAAGAAAATAGATTTGGAGTCAGGAAGAGGGTCCCCTCACCTGTCCACTCTGTAAATTCCCTAAAAGGCCAAGCTTCCTGTCCTCCCCCAGGAGGCCCGAGGTGGGGACTTCCGGACACGCCTGAGCAGAAGGTGATCTTAAGGTCTTGGAGAGAGGAGCGTGGGTGGCTCTCACCCGTCAGTCTCCCTCGTCCCCGCGCCCTGCCACTCCAGTCTCTGGCTTCTGTGTGACAACGGGGATCAGAGGACCATTTCACAGAGGCCAGCCCGAGAATTAAGCTCACACAAAGTACCGCGAAGATGAGAGAGACACACACAGAGGTGTCAAAATTCAATGACATCTTTGATCTTGAAAGCCCTGAACTTTTAGCTTCTGAACCAATAAAGGCTTCCTTTTTTCTTAGGTGGATTCTGTCACTTTCAACCAAAAGGTTCCGGCCTGCAGCAGCCACAGCGCACATCAAGGCTCTTGTCCCAGCTCTGCCCGTTTCTTCAGCCTCACCTGGGCCACCTCCGCCCACTTCCACACCAGCTACTGGCAATGTCGTTAAGACCCTCGACCACTCCGTCCCCTCCCGTCTTCCAAACTTTGGGGCCTTTTAAACGTGGAACCCCACTGGCTCTTTTGCCACCCATTTCCCCTCAGCCACCTTCTACTTAACTTTGAACATCTTGCGAAATATCAGTTCCTCAAGGAAGCTAAGCCTGACCGAGGGCCAGGCCAGGTGCCCTGCGGTGCCCTCAGAGGATGGCCCATGAATCAGCCTAGGCTACGGCTGCCTCTCCCACTACATCGTGAACCAACACAGCGCCTGGCACATCGCGAGAGCTCACACAGACGGGAAAGGGCTGGTCCAGGACTGACGGCCTCTAACGTGGAGGCGGAAATTCCTCTCTAAAGGCTCAGCCGAAAGCAACTGAGTTAGCTTGTCCTCAGTTCCCGGAACTGCGGAGGAAGAGCAGACACGTGCCGCAGGAGGAGGACCGGAGGGGATGTGGGACGACAGGCCCCTGCTGCACGTGGGGGGAAGGTGGGCATACGTCTGCACCACGAGCCCCAGGGTGTGTGCGCGCGTGAAGATGTAATAATGTCGGGAGAATTAAAGAAATCCTGAGACCCAGAGAGGAGTGGAGAGTAAAAGCCTGCAGAACAGGCAAGGAACGTGTGCGGTCACGCCCCCTAGGGAAGGCCCAAAGGTAAGAAGACCCACATCTGTCAGGTGTCTACGGCAAAGGTGTTGGGGGTGCGCCGATCAGAAAGACCTAGTGCCAGCTATAAAGGAGATCACAGTTTGGCAGCCAAGACATTACACAGTGCGGTGGCTGCTTCGCAGAGACATTACAAATGAGGAAGCACAGAGGAGGGCGAGCTTAACAGCGCCTGAGCGCCTAGAGGGGATGGAGATGAAAACTTGAGATTTGAAAGATGACAAAGCCAGCGAGATGAGGGGGCGCTTCAAGGCATTTCGGATTCCCGAAAGAGAGGGACAGGGAGCCTTACATGTGGGTAGTACTTAGCACTTCCCTCTTTTGGTGGACGCTGGGTGATTGAAGGAGGCTGTGACCGTCTTCTTTCCTGAAAGCCTCTCCCTGGAGTGCTGGCTGGTCTCTGGTTTGACAGAGCTGAGCATCATTGGCTTGCTCGAGGCCCTTGATCGCTCCCTGGTGCTCCCGTCAGGCCGGTCCAGGCAGCCTGCTTACCTTGGCCTCTACCTTCTCCTTTCAAATTCCCCAGCTTCTGCTTCGAGATGAATTCCAGCCTGGCAGGGAGCGAGTTCTCTCAGCACAACCACCCGGTGGCCAAGGAGAGATGGAGCACCCTCTCTCCCCCGTGTCTCCCACTCCTGCCCCTTCCACACCCTCCAGGAAGCAGGCCAGCCAGAGAGAGGCCAGGCCCAGGACCGTGCAGAGTGATGACAGGTGGAGAAGCATCAGCCTGGGGCAAGATGGGGACCAGGCAGTGTAGTGACACTCCCTTTGCCTCTGGTGATAGGAACATTTTCTCTTGAAAGACATTACAATCAATTTATCTCCAAATTGGCACTCAGATGTACATACGAAAATTATATATAAGTGTGCAGCTGGATAACATTTTTACAACATGAAGACAGCCATATAATTCCCACTGACGCCCCCAGCACAGATGAGCTTTACCTGTCGAACTGCGTATCGATGGAATCTGATCTTTTGTGTGCATTTTTCTAAACGTTCTGGTAGTGAGAATCATGGACATAGCTGAAGGTTTACTCATCTTCACTGCCATTCTATGAACATTCCCTCACTTATTTGCATTGTTTCCTACTCCGACTATCAAAAATATTTCTACGAACATTCTTATTCGTGCTTTGGCATTTCTGCTGCGTATGTCACCAAATCACATAATTTTACTCTTTAAACAGGAGCACGCTGTAATCTAGCTTTGTAACTTTCCTTTTTCATTTGCTATTCCTCAAACCTCTAAATATCAGTAAGTATTCCTTGATGACTATTTTTAACAATTGCACAGTATCCACTGTGGGCACATTCTGTACATACCTTTAATCATCTCCAAGTGAAATCGCTGGGTCAGAGGTTTTAACGTTTACGGTTATTTAATTATGTGTTGCTAAATTGACCTCCAGAAAGAGAGACTGTCAGGCTCACCCTGGGCCTCAGGCTAAAGCACAAGGCCGGTATCTCCACAATCTCGCAGGCGGAGCCCACCCCTCTTCTAAATCATTCCTCCTTTGTCTTAAGGCCTTTCTTCTCAACCCCTTTCTACTCCAGGGCCCAGATCTCTCAGGCTGTCACCCCACGTCCATCTAAGTAATTCCTACTTTCACATTTTTGGGGGATCCATCCTAATTTCACCCTTCCAGGCCCTTACTTTTCTCCATCCCTATTGTCCACTGTATTACAGTTGATTATATCTAGCTCCAGTCCATCCATTACCATGTGCTCCTGAGGGCAGGAATCAGAAAAATGACAAAAATGATAGAGTAGCAGCTGCCATGTAAGGAGCGCCTTCTTTGTGCCAGGAAGGAGGCCAGGTGCCCACCACAGGGACCATTTCTTATTCGTCTCTGCATCCCCAGCGCCCACCTCAGTTCCTGACAAAGTACAAGTGCTCAGGATGTATTTGTGAGCCGATGACAGAATGCTATGCTTCTGGGAGTGAGTCAAATGAAAAGGCTGCTCACTCTGCCCCTGACAAACATATCTGCTCACTCTGATAACACATGACCTTTGGAAGGGGTCAGAAAGATCTTTTAAAGTTTAAAATCAGGCCATGTCACTCATAGCTGAAAATCTTTCAATGTTTTCCCACTGTACTTTGAATAAGACCCAAAACGACTTACTGTGGTCTCCATAATCCAGTCCCTGCTTTCTTCACTCCTACCCTTCCTTTCACTAGACTCAAGGTATGCTGACCCCTGTTTTTTAAAACCCAAGTTTACTTACTATGTGTACTTAATCCTCCCAACAGCTTTATGAGGTAGGTACTACTATTAGGATCTCCACGTTACAGACGCAGAAACTGAAGTACACACAGGCTAAATCACACCAGCTGGCAGAGCTGGGGTTTAAAGTCCATGCTCTCAGCCAGCCTATCTAGAGGGTACCACCTTCATTCTCACTTGGGGTCTGAGTTTGCCGCCCTCTGCTGGAATGCTCTCTCCCAGCCCCTGCCAGGCCCGCCTTCTCTTCATCAGATCTCAGCTCAAACACTGTTTCCCTAAGGACACCTCCCCCTGACTCCTGGACTTCAAAGTAACCCCCAGGGGCTGTCCCCCACATTCCCCTACTTCCATTCCTTGTATCTACTTACGAGTCTGATCTTCTGGCCATTCATTCGTCTAGTACCTGACTCTTTGCACTAGAATGTAAGCGCCATGAGAGCGCTGAGTCGGCCCTGCCAAGTTCACCGGGCCCTACCACAGGCTAACTAACGCCTGCCCTTGGCAGAGAAACGCCGGCTTCTGGTCTCTTTGTCCTTTGCGATAGTGCCACCTAGTGAGGGCCCGCGGGCACTGCAGCCTACTCTAGCAACTGTCAAGACCACTGCGACAAGGTGTCGGCCGGTTAGGCTCCATACGGTGAACGTGGTCCGCCCGAGCCTGTCCCCTTCCATCCCACCGCCAGGCTAAAGATTCAGACTAGCGATGCCCTCCGTCCGTGACCCTGCAGAAGAAGCCCAGGACGCCTCTTCTCCAGCCTGGTCCAGACCTCTGGGTTATGATAGGCGCAAAAGTTCAGCTACCGACTACCCTCCACGCATAAGGGACCAGCGATCCATCTGTCAATCACAGGGCACTGCATGGTGTCCTCGCATCGAATCCTTGGGAGCAGATGAAGCAGGCATTGCCCGCATCAGAGAGTCATTGCACAGATGAGGAAACTGCGGACAGATGGTTAACCCAAGGTCATAGCGGCGGGGCCGGGGCCTCGGCTCCTTCCCCAACCACACGCCCCTCATTCAGTGCGGCAACAGAGCATGCCCACCCCACGGGGACACGGGATCGGGGACGGCGAGGGCACGCAGGGTAAAGGCGACACAGCGGGACCGCAGCTCTCCCCCTTCCTCCGCTGCCCAGCGAGCGCCTGGCACGCTCGCCCGGCGGGGACGCGGGGACGCGGGAAACCCGACCCAGGGGCGGGCGACAGGGTCCCGCGCGGGGAACCACGGGAGCACGCGGCGCCGGGTCACGTGAGAGGGGAGCGCCGGCGCGCGCCGACGCGCACGCGCACGCACGCACGCCGTACGTAGGCACGCACGGAGGCGCAGAAAGCGGCGAGCCCGAAGCGCCGGGTCACATGTGGAGGGTGGCAGTCGAGAACAAGGGGGCGGGAAAGACGGCGCGGTCACGTGGCGGAGGCCGGAGCGGGGAGGTCACGTGAGCGGCCGGAGGCGGGGCCGCCGAGGAGGAGGAGGAGGAGGAGGGGCGCGCGGCTTCCGGCGGCTGGGGGGGCCGGCGAGCGGAGGGGGGGGCCCTGTCCCGGAGGTGGCGGCGGCGCCATCTTGGCGAAGGGGGGATCAGGAAGTGCGGACCGCGGCGGCGGCGGCGGCGGCGGCGGCGGAGCCCGGAGCGGAGGCCGGAGGCTCCCGGCCCGCCGGCCCCGGAACGGAGCGGAGCGGAGGATGCAGCAGCCGCAGCCGCAGGGGCAGCAGCAGCCGGGGCCGGGGCAGCAGCTGGGGGGCCAGGGGGCGGCGCCGGGGGCCGGGGGCGGCCCGGGGGGGGGCCCGGGGCCGGGGCCCTGCCTGAGGCGGGAGCTGAAGCTGCTCGAGTCCATCTTCCACCGCGGCCACGAGCGCTTCCGCATTGCCAGCGCCTGCCTGGACGAGCTGAGCTGCGAGTTCCTGCTGGCCGGGGCCGGCGGGGCCGGGGCGGGCGCCGCGCCCGGCCCGCATCTCCCCGCCCGGGGGTCGGTGCCCGGGGACCCCGTCCGCATCCACTGCAACATCACGGTGAGGAGCCCCTCGCGTGCGCCTCTCTGGGGGCCCCTTGTCAGGGACTCGGGGTCCCCCCACACCGCCCTTTGGTCTCGGAAGACCTGGGAGGCCGAGTCCGCTCGTGAGGCTCGGCCCCTTCTCTGCCGGTCACACTTGTTTCTGGGGCTGGAGGTGCTGCCCAGCACCCAGAGTCTCTGCCGTCGAGCCTTCACGGTGAGGGACACCCCGACATATGGCGCCTCCGCTGCCCCTTGCCACTGTCCCACCCACATCCCAGGGTTCAGGACTTGGGCTCGTTTTGGCCACTCCACGACTTTACCTTGCCCCCTCGGAGCGCCCTTTCCTTCCCCTCGCTCGTTCCGAGGTGCCAGGCTTCTGCCGATCGCTGCTGGAAGGACTTGGCTGGGACCTCGGCACGTTTTCGTGCTGTCCCCTGCTCAGTAGTAGTACCTTTGACTTAGGACGTTGCCACCTGTGGGATCCCCACCCAGGCACCTCTCATGCAGCCCTTCTCTGCTCTCTGAGTTTTGCCGAGGGGCGGGTGGCAGTGCCCTGACCCGGTCTTCCTCTCCCGTGGATTCCCCTTTATTGCGGTGTAACCTGTAACTCTCCTCCTTCTGCCCCAGCTGGTCCTAGGTCTGCCACTCCCCTCCTGTTCCCTCTGTGTCTCCAGTTGTCCTGGGTCGTTCGTTGCCTTTCCTGGTAATGGCGGTGGTGTTTGAGGGCTCTCCCATTCGGAGCCGTGACAGTTCTCTCTCACTCCTGTGGACATCATTCCATCCCCGCCTCGCTGGACTGGGAGACCTTTACATGTCGCCTGCCCAGTCCGCCCTCCCACGTCCCCTGAAGGGGGCTGGCATCTGAGCACCCGGGAATGTCTGGCACTGTGTGGGGTAGCTCTCGCAGTGGCTGCTCCTACCTGCTGTGCTGGTGTCCTCCCTGCCCGGGGCATCGGTTAGGGAGCTAGGGGACGGTGCTCTATCCAGGCAAATGGGAATGGCGGGGGGGACAGACAGACCTGTGAATGGTGTGGTACTCTGGGGCCTGGATTCGGTTTCCGTAGTTCCTGCCTCTCCCTTTCCTCCATCAAACCAGGTCAAGGTTTGGCGAGGCAAGCCTCGGCTTGGGTCGGATGTTGCCCCACCAAAACTCACATGTCCCATCTCTCTCTTCTCCCGTTTCCCCAGCCACCTTTTTTCCTACTCAAGTAAAGTAAGGACTGGAGGACTGGGTGTGGCCGGGGGAAGACCTGAGCGGCTCTGAACGTTCGTTCTGTGGCACGGAGGGTCAGGGCTGGAGCGGAGGAGCTAAGACCCCCGTGGACGTGGGTGACGTCCCTGGCGAGTGGGGAAACCGCAAGGGTAGATTTTGTTCCGAGTTAAGTTGCTAGTTCCTCGAGGGTAGGCGTGCCCCGTTGTCGCTGCCCTTGCAGTCGCCACAGGCTGTCCCCTGTCTGTCTCGGGAAGGAGGTGAGCGTAGAGGCTTCAGTCCGACTCTGGTCACTGTGAGGGACGCCCGGCCCGCACTGGCTTCGGGCAGAGGGGGAGTCTGGTCAGGCCGCCTTTGGCACCGGGGCTCAGGAATGCTGGGAATGTGAGCAGCGTGGGCTTCTCTCTCCCAGCCTGCTGTGTGGAGCCCTGCAGCCTACGCCTGGACAGAGCGGGTGGCAGGCTCCCAGGGGGGCGGTGGGGAGACTTGGCCTCTGAGGGGTCCCATGGGAGCGGGGTACGGCCCTCCCTCCTGCTGCCCCCACACATTAGGTTCCGGAGGGCCCGTCTCCTGCGATCCTCTTCCCCAGCCGAGCGGAGCGGCAGTGGGGCTGCTGGGGGGCGTCCTCCCTCGGCTGATGGGGCAGGGTTGGATGACAGCGCTGGGGGCGGCAAGACCTCAAGTCCAGACCCGGCCCGGGTCAGACCCCAGGTCAGACGCGGGCCTGCCGAGCTGGGCCTCCGCGTGCAGTGGGGGCCCCGGGGCGGGAGCAGGGGGCAGGCGACACTACCGCTCCCCGCAGCCGCCCACCTTGATCGCTCGCCCTGTCTTTTCCCCTCAGGAGTCGTACCCTGCTGTGCCCCCCATCTGGTCGGTGGAGTCCGATGACCCTAACTTGGCTGCTGTCTTGGAGAGGCTGGTGGACATAAAGAAAGGGAATACTCTGGTGAGGGGCCGGGTGTTGGCGTGGGGCGCGCTTTCTGCCCACGATGCCCATGTCAAGAGGGCGCCACGTCTGGAAAGGGGGTGGTGCACGGGACCGAACCTTTGGGGCAGACTTCTCGGGGGACTCGCTTACCGAAGCTGGAGGGAGGGCCCCGCACCAGCTCCCCCGGCCGCGCGGTCCGGGGCTTAGAGAGCGGGGCGCCCCTTCGGGGTCTGAGCTGAGGGCTCCCTAGCGCACCTGTCCGGCTGGGACGGGGCAGTGACGCCCCTGTGGCCCCCCGCAGCTGCTGCAGCACCTGAAGAGGATCATCTCGGACCTCTGTAAGCTCTATAACCTCCCGCAGCACCCGGACGTGGAGATGCTGGACCAGCCCCTGCCCGCGGAGCAGGTGAGCGGCGGGCAGCCTCTTCTCCAAATGGGGGTCTAGCCAGATGGGGCCGGAGTCACCCCAGCCCTGTCAGAACCCTCAGGGAGGAGGGGCCTCTGACCGGCAGCAGTGGCGGCCACTGGGGCCTCAGTTCCCCTCTCGGAGCCGAGAAGGCGCTACGTTCTAGCGCCGACCGAGTGAAGGAGGGGTTCCCGGCGAGGAGGGGGGAGGCTGGCGGCGTTACGGGCAGGCACACGGCCTCCAGCCCTGGGGGAGGAGCAGGTCCCAGGCTGCGTCCTAGGTTGCCTCAGGGCTCTGATCTCCCCTCTCCCCTCTCCCCCTGCAGTGTACACAGGAAGACGTGTCTTCAGAAGATGAAGATGAGGAGATGCCCGAGGTAGGCTTGCCACCCAGGGGGGCATTGGCGGGAAGCGCGCGCAGGCGGCGGCGAGAGCACCCGCAGCGCGCGGAGCTGCCGTTTAGAGCTGGGGAGAGGAAGGTGCCGAAGGGACAAAGACTCACTGCCCCGGGGGCAGGTACTAGGAGGCAGGGCGCCCACACCCAGGCACTGGGGACGGCGAAGCACAGGCCCGCTTGCTGTGCCGGGCGGCCGCAGGCGGACCCCACGCGCCCTGTGGCTGCGCTGCTCCCGCGTCCGCGGGCCGTGTCACGTGGGGAGCTGCGTGCTCCTGTTCTGTAAAACGGGGTTGTGACATCTGCTACGTGGAGTTGGCTAAATGAGACATTGCGTGTGAGGCGCTTTATGTGGCACGCGGTGATAGGTTTTATTCGGTGTACTCTCTAAAGACAGGCATTTTTGCAGAACGTCAGGGAGCAGTTAAGAACTCGGGCTTCAGAGCCAAACAGAACTTGCCTCACATTTTATCTCTGCTCAGAGTCACGTGACTTTGGCCGTGAGAATTCACCTCCCTAGACCTCAGCTTCCTCATCTGTGAAATGGGAGCGCTGGTAACAGCGTGGCGGCCGCGACTTAAGTGTCCCTGTGTGCGCCGCACCTGTCCGGCACCCCACCCAGGACGGGCACTCAGGAGATGGCGGCAGCCGCTGCAGCAACTGGGTTACTGCAGCTCACTCTGGTGGCCTTGTTGCCCAGCTTTGGATGAATGTCCCAGAGTCTGCAACTTCTATGACTTCGTTAGGGTCTTAAGACACGTGCAGGACTGCTGACGTGAACTTACTTTGCGCAGACAGTGGGGAGCCCGCTGGGTCGCCCCTCCAGGTCTGCTGGGGCCGATCTGGGTGGGCTCCTCCCCACGCACAGCGAGCCACTCGGTCACTTAGAGCAGGAGACCCCCCCCCCCCCGCCATCTTGACACGTCCCGTCTCCCCTCTGGACCCCCCTCCCTGCCTTTGCATTCGTGGCTCAGGCCTTAGGCTGGGGGGCGGGAGACTGGTCCAGTTTCTCCGTTAGACTGGAGCCCAGGACTCCCAGTCGGCAGTCACTGCGTGAAACGTGAGCTTCGAGTCACAGTGTCAGGCCAGAGTCGTTCTAGGAATTCAGCGTTTCTGCTGCTCAGGGAGGCTTTCAGGGTGGCTGGGGCGGGGTCAGTCCCGGGAGCAGGAGGGCCAGTGCCGCGGCTTCCCTGGGCCCGGCCGTAGCGCCGCTGCGGGCGGGCGGACTCACCGGGTGGCACGATGCGCCTTGACCTTGAGGTCGGAGGCCGGGGGTGGCGCCGTTCCAGACGCAGAAAGTGAGCCCGGCACCTTAGCTGCGGGGACGCCAGCGCCCCGTCACTTGCCAAGCGGGACTCGGTGGCGCCGGCCCCTCCACAGCCTGCGTTGGTTTCTCTCCTCCTCTGCCCTCCCCCACCAGGACACAGAAGACCTAGATCACTATGAAATGAAAGAGGAAGAGCCCGCCGAGGGCAAGAAATCTGAAGACGATGGCATCGGAAAAGAAAACTTGGCCATACTAGAGAAAATTAAAAAGAACCAGAGGCAAGATTACTTAAATGTACGTACCTCCTAGGGAGAGGCCAGGCCGAGGGGTCGGAGGGCGCCGGCCGGGAGGGGGCTGGGAGGGGGCAGGCCATCGCGTGTCCGTCTGGGGAGCGGACGCCTTTCTGGATGGGTTCTGGGCGCGCCTAAGCCTTGCCCGAATCCCGAGCGAGCCGCCAGCCTGCCCCTGAGGTCCGGGACCGTGACACGTCTCCGTCTTCCCCGCCGGCTCGCAGGGGGCGGTGTCTGGCTCGGTGCAGGCCACTGACCGGCTGATGAAGGAGCTCAGGGACATCTACCGGTCACAGAGCTTCAAAGGCGGTGAGTCTGGCTCCGGGCGGGGCCCGAGCACGCGCCTCTCACAGATGGGGTCCCAGCAGCTTTGGGATGCGTGACGGTCTATGAACTTGTCAGGCCAGGAGGGGCCTTCCCCATGCCAGTGCCTGAGCCTGGCGCCTGTCCCTTGGAGCCCTGGTGACTTTTTCTCCCGGGCTGAGGAGGGTGGTCCTGACCATCCTCGTGACTCAGCCCGTCTTCTCCCCGCTTTCCAGGAAACTATGCAGTGGAACTCGTGAATGACAGTCTGTACGACTGGAATGTCAAACTCCTCAAGTGAGTGGACTCCGGGATGGGACAGGAAGTCGGGCAGAGTGCGGGCGGAGCTAGCATGCCGGCAGCGTCCAGGGCAGCGTCCAGGGCGGTCTGGGAGCGGGGACCGTGGTTCGTCCCTCTGCTGCGGGCCGGGGGCCAGCCGAGCTGGGACCAGGGGCCTGAGCCCCGACTCGCTCCCTAGGGTCGACCAGGACAGCGCTTTGCACAGCGATCTCCAGACCCTCAAGGAGAAGGAGGGCGCCGACTTCATCCTCCTCAACTTCTCCTTCAAGGTGAGCCTGGGCCGCCCGCCCCCTCGGCCCGGCCCCCGCCCCCGCGCTGGCCAGTCCCCGGAGGACACGGGCCTCCCGCCCTGACCGCTGCCTCTGTCTCCCTCAGGACAACTTCCCCTTTGACCCGCCGTTTGTCAGGGTTGTGTCTCCGGTCCTGTCCGGGGGGTGAGTGGCTCACAAGGGCAGGGGGCAGCTACTGTGACCGGGGGTGCGGCGGGGGCGTGCGGCCGGGGCCGCGCACAGCTGACCAGCCCTTCTCCTGCCGCAGGTACGTCCTGGGCGGAGGTGCCATCTGCATGGAACTCCTCACCAAACAGGTGAGCCCGTCTGGCTCCGGGCCGGGCCCGGCAGGCGTCACCACGGGCGGGCCCTGCGCCTGCTGACCGCTCTGGGGCGGGGGCCAGGGCCTTCCAGGTGCGGCTCCCCGCCGGAGAGCAGGCGCCCGGTTGCCGTGTCCTGACTGCCGTGTCCCCGCTCCCCAGGGCTGGAGCAGCGCCTACTCCATAGAGTCCGTGATCATGCAGATCAGCGCCACGCTGGTCAAGGGCAAGGCACGGGTGCAGTTCGGAGCCAACAAAGTGAGGAGCCGGGGCCAGGCGCCCCGTGGGCCGCGAGCAGACCGAGGCCGCCTTCTCTCGGGGACCAGGGGATGAGGCCGCGGGGCTGGGACACCCGCAGCGGGGGCAGGGCCCCGCCCGAGGGCGTGCTGGGGCTGCGGAGGGCCCGGGTCTGGGGGGCGCAGGCTGTGGGACGTCCCCCGAGGGACGGCAGGCGGGCGTGCTCCGTATGCGGACAGCACCGGGTGGGGAGCCCGGATCCTGGGGGTCTGGGCGGCAGGTGAGGGACGGCGAGGCCACCGCCGGCCGTGGCCTGACTCGGTGGCTTCCTCCCCCAGTCTCAGTACAGTCTGACAAGAGCACAGCAGTCCTACAAGTCCTTGGTGCAGATCCACGAAAAGAACGGTGAGGCTGGAGCTGGGCCCGAGCTGCTCTGTCCAGGCCGAGCGGCTGGCAGCCCCGCCTCTGCTGTCTGCGCCCCTAGGGCCAGCACCGCCCATGTCCCCAGAGCAGGGCTGCAGGCGGCTCCGTCCACAGCCTCTTCTCCCCGAAAAGCGGTGGCGATGATAGTGCCACCTGCACACGCGGTGCCTCCCCTCCCCACCCCTGAGAAAGCCCGTCTCCCCCGCTGCCACTCAGGCTGGGCACGTCACCTCCTCCTCTCCGGCAGGCGGGTGCTCTCCACCTCACCGTCCTCCTGGTCTCTCCGCAGGCTGGTACACACCCCCAAAGGAAGATGGCTAACCCCGGAGTGTCGTCCCCCCCCCTCCCCCAGGCACCACTGGACCAATTACCTTCGAATGCTGTATTTGGATCTCACGCCGCCTCTGTGGTTCCCTCCCTCGTTTTTCCTGGACGTGATAGCTCTGCCTATTGCAGGACAGTGACGGCTATTCTAGACGCTAAGGAAAACACCCACACCACCGTTTCCAAGGCCTCGAGACTGACTCGACAGACCGACCAAGCACCTGGCTGGAACCCTCGCTAGCAGGCATTCTCACCAGAGAAACTTTCGAGCCTCCTTATATTGCTGGAAACTCAGCTGTGCTCCAGACTAGAGCCTCCTTACCTATGCTATGGATTTTTAATTTATTTTCTCTTATTTCATGTACACTGCTCTTTTTGGTTACAGTGTATGATGGATGTGTATGGAAAAAAAATGTATCTTTGGGAAAACAATTACAGTTTGTTAATTTGAAGACGCTGGTCTCGACTCTATTTTTATTCCCGCCTCCCGCCCCTCCCCCGAACGACGTGGGCGGTGGGGGAGGGGCACCTGGGCCAGGTGAGAGGCGGCTCAGCTGCTCCAGCCCGAGAAGAGCGGGCGAAGCCCCCGCCCGCCCGCCCACCCCCGGTCTCCGATGCCCTCGGAGCGCAGAGCCCGGCCAGCCGGACGGCGCCCGTGTTCCCAGGACTGCTGCTCCCGCTAAGGAAACGGAGGCGGCGGCGTCACGGACCAGCCCACGGAACTGCTCCCGCGTGGACAGTGGGGACAGGGGCCCCAGGGCGCCCGCGGGGTGCCTGGGCCAACGGCACGCTGCACGGGACAGCTGCGGTGTCGGCGGCCCCCCCCACCGGAGGCGGCCTGGGACGCACTGGGGGTTCGCTGGTGGCGCCTTTGCTCACCCCTCCCTATGTCACACGGTCCCCTCAGAGGACGCGGGCACAGCTCTGAGCCAAGCTGTTCGGAGAACTGGATTCCTTCAAGCCACTGCCTTATGGGGGTCCTGTGGAGGGGTTTGCATGCACCCGTGTCTTCATCCCACGCTCTGGGAACTGGCCGGAGGACGGGGGCCTGCCGAGCTGGACCCACGCGCTGTGTCATCTGTACGCGCTGTTTTGAGGTATAGGCATGACGTCCGCGTACAGCGCCTGCTGCCCCCGCCGTCGGGAAGCTGGCTTCGGGGCTGACGCGGCCTCCAGGACAGACTGCGCCTGCAGACCGGGCGGTGAGTGCAGTGACCGGCCAGGGGCGACTGAAGGAGACGCCCATCTCAGAAAGGGCTCCAGACGGCCGCCCGGGGCAGCCGGGGGCTCGGGTGCGCCTCATTCTGACGGGCCGACCCCGTTCCCTTGGGGGTTAACGTCTCACCACTCCAGGTGATGGAGCCCACCAACACTGCTCTAACTCTGCCCCCACCCACCCAATAACGGTGTGCCAACGGACGCCGGGGGTTCCACAAAGTGGGGGCCTGAGGGGCAAACGGCGGCAGAGTTGAAACCTGGTTCCCGCGGCCCAGGCTGGAATGCAGGCTGCCTTGTCAGTAATGGGTCCTGTGAGCTGTCCTCTGTGTGATGTATATTGCAATGTATATTTCTCATCTACCAAAGGATGAAATGAATAAAATGATTTAAATAGTTCGGCTCTAATAAAATTATTTTAAGAACTAATGGGGTCCATGTCCTCCCTGGCATAAAGGGAAGCACCAGCTCCCATGAGCTGTGCACCCCCACTTTTTGGTCCAACCTAAGACCCTTTTTATGACCCTAAGTTAGGGTTCTAACGAAGTTACACATCATAAAAGAAAGCCGTATCATCCTGAATCAATTTTCTTCACTCCTCTAAGAAGGCAAAGAGAAACGGAACAAGCTGTGGGTCGATAGCCCACCCCTCAGTGTCCGTCTGCACCCCGGGCCGGGTGGCCAGGCAGGAATCCGTCACCCCAGATTCGTGAAACATGCCAGCATTTATTCACCACGGTGATGACTCATGGGTCAAACGCTCGCCACCTGACTCTACAGTGGAGGGCCAGGAGCGCTAAGCCACCGTCCCTCCATCCTCCAGCATCCGTGAGGGCCACTTACATCACGCTCTGGGCACAAAGAAGGGACAGGAAAGAAACACGGCCGCCAGAGGCTTTCCGCCTCGTGGAAGCGTCCTGCATCTGGTTCAAGACAAATCGATGGCACCACGGTGCTCAAACTCCTCAAACTCCAGGATGTGTGATCGGAAGAGAAAGGGAGCGTCCCAGTGGGGGCATGGCCACCTCGTGGGGGAGGGACCCCGTCCCCAGCCTTTCCACCTGACCAACCCTCCACAACGCTGTTCTAATGCCTGTGAATCAGCAGACCCCGGCCTGGCCGCGGCCTGCCGCTGAGACCCCCGGGAGGGGAGGGGAGGGCAGCGAGAATGTCCCCGTGAGCTACGGGGTCATTCCCTCCAAGTTCAAAGCACCAGTGATCGTCCCTCTGAGAAGGCGATGGATCACCTGACATGAACTCAAAATGCCTGCAGATCACAGCAGGACAAAACCCTGGTGGCACCGGGACTGGCGGGAGGGGACCAAGGCCGGAATGAGCCCTGCTGCTCCCAGCCGCCGCGGACAGGTCCCTGCGAGTCTCCATCTCGATGGAGATCTCGATCTCTGGGCCCGCCAGGACCAGGCCCGATGGCGGGGGAGGGGGCGGGGGCGGGCCCACGGGGCAGGCAAGAGCAGGAGGCGGCACCGTGGTGGCTAAAACCATTACAGGGACCTGCGAGTTCCCTTCTCTCGTGAGAGTCTGGGACCGAGGACCGTCCACCCCCTTCTGCTGGCGCATTCCGGCTGGAGTGCAGGCTGGAAGCAGAAGCTGCCACTGGGCCCGGGCAGGGAGGGTCAGGAGGTCTGCCCTCACCCCGGTCACTCAGCTGGCCTGCCACCCCCAACCCCGGGGGCCAGCTCCGTGTGCAGGAGGAAGCCGGCCACACTCGGCGGCGGCAGAGGCCGGGGCTGCTTGCCCAGGGCGCCTCGCGGTTGCTATGAGACCAGAGTCCCTTCCACTCTCTTCCACCGTGTGCCTGGCCTCCCAGGGCTGTCCCCAAGTCCGCCGGGAATTGCGTGCACCCCGGATCTGGGTTGGGCACCGTGGCCCTTCCACAGCCTGGGAGCTGCTATGTGGGGCGGGGGGCTCCACGCCGGGCTGTCCCCCAACCCCCAGTCAGGCTCAGCCGGCCTGTGGGCCTGCGACTCTGGAGGGGAGCCAGGGCGGGCCTGGCACTCTCAGGCTGCACGGCAGGGCCCTCCGCATGCAATGACCCAAGACGACCTCTGGGTGGTGCCCACGACCACCGGACACCAGTGCCCTTGGCCGCCCAGGAGGCCTTGAGCCTGTACCTGGGGGGTGTGGGGGGGTTGGGGCTCTGTCTTCAGCTCTGCTTCTCCTCCTGAACCCCAAAAGCATTCTTCCACCCCTTCACAGCTCACCGAACCCCAGTCTTGAGAAAAGGCAAGACAGAGAAGGGGCGGCGGCTTCACGAGGGGGGATCTGAGGCCCAGCGGCTGTGAGTCTGCAGGAGCAGCGCTGGGGAGCCCCCAGCTAGGGCGCCAGTGCCCACCGGAGGCCTCGGCCCTGGGCGGCTCCGGGTGCCCAGAGCCCAGGTGTGAAAACTAACCCTCAAGAGGCGGCTTTGCAGGGGGCAGATGCCACAAACTGGGGTGTGACCCAACCGAGGGAGGCTACAGGGCACCCGAGGGCCCCGGCTGCCCATCGTCCCCCGCGGAGGCCCTGCACACGGGCATGGTGTCGCCCCGTCCCCAAAGTCCTCAGCACAGAAGTCGTCACCATCCAGGCTGCACAGGCCCCGCACGGGAACGGTGGCCGATGAACATGACCAGAGCCCAGGTGTCGCCCCGCCCGCCCCCAGCACCTGGTGGAGGAAGGGAGAACGGGAGGGCAGGACGGCGGTCGCACTTGGGGGGGCTCGGGGGACAAGGCCAAGGGCAGCAGAGCGGCCTCCGCTTCCCGTCCTGGGGTCGGGCAGCGATGGAGACGCCGGGAGAGGGGGCAGCAGGAAAGAGCCAGGGCCGTCAGGAGGGGCACGGGCAGGCTCCGTCTGCTGGTCCCCAGCAGCCACGCCGCCCGCCCCCGCGGACGCTGCCGATGGTGGCCTGCCAGCTCAGGTCTCAGAGCATTCCCTCAGGAGCAGCAACGGGAACGGGCTCTGGGGGGCGCCGTGGAGCCAGGGAAGGGGGAGAGTGAGCGGAGGGCTCGGCCAACCCCGTCCTGGGCAGTGCGGGGCAGGCTGGGGCCGCAGGGCGGCAGGGGCCCTGAGCAGGGTGGGGACAAATGCGTCATGAGAGCCAAGGCAGCACCACCGCCAGGGGCTCCAGGAACCTCCACGCGATGCCGGGAGGGACCGTCACAGCCAGGACACGAATCACTCGTCCCTGTGATCGGCCGTGCCAAGCTCCACACATACACACACACACACACACACACAAACACACACGACTACCGCCCAGGTCACACGCGGCCACCGGCCACCGAGGCAAGCCCGCCGCCTTGAAAACCCGCCCCACTCATCCTGGGGCGCGTCACGTCGGATCCAGGATCCGGGCCCCCCAGTATCAGGGACGGCGTCCGCGGGTAAAGCCGAAGCCGTGGCACTCGGTGCCTGACGCGGCCACGGTCGGGGAGTCACAGGCCCTCACTGCACAGAGATGCCAGCGGGCTCACAGGTGGCTGCAGGTCCCGACCTCAGAGCGGGGAGAGAGGCCCTTCCCCCACCGGCACCCCCCTCCCCACCCCCGCTTCAGGGACAGACCCGTCTGCAGTCGCCAGGAGCTTTGGTGGCCTCTCTACACCTCCGCTAACCTTATCTCCATGGGAACTGCAAAGCTGGCTGTCCTCAGTACCTGTCGCCTGGGGGTGGGGGTCCCCAGAAGCCTTGGGAGTGAGCTACCAACAAGAGGGAAGGCAGAAGATAGAGGCTTGGAGCCACCAGAGACGCCCCTGGAGGACTGAGCCACCTGCCCCCCCCACCTCCCAGGGAGGCCACGTCCCTCCCTCCTGTCTCAGCCTCCAGATCCTCAGCTGGGTGGGGAGGGGGAGCCGGATGGCATTAGTCAAGAGAGGGACAGACGGCAGCTCAGGACCTCACTGGTGACGCTGGCAAACCCTTGACCCGAAGCCCCCTCCAGAGCCCAGGGAGGGGCAGGACGGGCGGCACTCGGGCAGGGCAGCGTTTGTGTGGTTGGTCTGTGCGCTGAGTGGCTCCTGCAGCCAAGCTGTGCTGGCTTCCCCGTCACCTGGAAAACCCCGAGTCCAGCTAGCTCCAGGCCTGTGGCCACCCGCCCTGCCGCCTCTGGGCCCCTGGCCACCACTGGCTGCCGAGGACGCGGCCAGCCACTGTCCCCACACAGACACACAGACTCACGCCACGACCCACCGACCACAGGACCATAGCAGCAGTGGCCATCCGAGCGCACGGAAGGCGCCTTCCTACCGAGACTCTCGGAAGACCGTTCTCAAAACCAGCCCGACGACCAATTACCGGCAGCGGCTTCAAGCTAAAGACGGTTATTAATACAGAAACATTTAAATCCATTTGTGGTCTGTTATTCCCCAACGATTTAAGAGATAAATAGAAACAAGACGTTTTGACCATTCGTGAAGTTAAGTTTCAGAGGAAAATCTAGATAATTATCAACCGAGCGCCACGCAGGCCCGTGGCCCCCAAACAGACCCCAAATTCCAGGATACGTGCGGGACACAGAGCTGGCCACCTGGACCCCGCAGACGTCAGGGCAGCGTCTCGGCCTCCGCCAAGGCGGCCGCTGATGATTGAATTCTGCTGCTGCTCCTGTCACCGTCCCCCGTGGGCCCAGATAAAGCGCCAGCCGCTAACGACCTCATCACTTTGTCCTGGGCCACGGAACCAGCTGGCCGAGTGTCCTGCGAGGTGACACGCTCCAGCACCACGCTGTGAGGCCGGGCAGGGGGCAAGAAGGCAGAGGGCACGCGAAGGTCAGCGGCCGGGACGCTCTGGGACAGAGGGCATCCGTCAGTCCCCTGCTCACCCCAGAAAGAAGCTTCCAGGGGGGGCCGGTCACACTTCACACTGAGGACGGTGGTGGCTCCCCAGCCTGAGAACCCCAAGCCTGCTCACGGCCACACCCCAATCTAGATGTCCTTCGCGGGGTCAATGGTCAAACTAACGGCAGATCATCCATACCATGGAATACTACTCAGCAATGAAAAAGGAAAACACATTGACAGATGCAATAACCTGGATGAATCTCCACAAAACTATGGTGAGTGGGAAAAGCCAGTTCCATAAGCTCACACGCCACATAATTCTACTTGAAATAATAAGCCTTGCAATTATGAAACTGTAAAAAGGGAGACCAGATTAGAGACGAGCTCAGCTGTGGCCAGGGGTTAAGGTCCGGTCGGGGATGGAAGGGAAGCAGGGGTGGCTCTAAAAAAAGCAACATAAGGGAGCCCGCTGTGAAGGAAATGTTGACTGTATCCGTGTCAAGATCCCGGCTGTGATATTTTGTTTCGAGATGTTACTAAACTGTGGTCTCTGTGCTGTTCCTTACAACTCCGAGTGAATCTACAATGATCTTAAAATACAAAGTTTAGCTGAGGCGGAGGGCAGAGTGGGGGGTGGGGATGGGGGGTGGGGGTGGAGGCAGCACAGGGAAGCATTCTTAGCTTGTTGTCACATTATTGCAAATAATCTTCTCCCAGTTTGGGGCCTGAATTAATCTTTCTTCATATTATCTTTCAAAGAAGATAATTTTTAACTTTTAATTCATTTATTATTATTTTATTTATTTTTTTTTTTTAGTTAACCTTTTATGCCTTCACAAATCTTATTCTACTCTGAGGTCATAAAAATCTTCTTCTATATTTTTTTCTGCAAATTTTAGTTTTGCATGTCACATTTCAGTTTCCGGTCCAGTGAGATTTTAATTTCTGTGCTCGAGGAAAGGTAGGGATATAATTGCACATTTTCTACATGAATAAGCAACACGGTGCCCATCCTTTCACCAGAGACCTACGACTCCACCAGAACCATAAGCGTTTGCCTGGACCTATTCGGGGGCTGTATTTGATTGGCCAAACGGTCTAGCCCTGGGCCAACACTATAAATCCCCCTAGTAAGCCAAGGCCTCCCCCTTTCCAAAAAGAAGCGTCCTACGTATGTGTAGGCTTTTGGTCTTCTGTATAAATTTTGGTCAGCCTATCCCATTCCTGAGAAAACCTGTGGGAATTCCGATTGAAACTATACAGAATCAGTAGATCAATGTGGGGAAAACTAACTCCTCGATAACTCCTAGTGTGTCTTTCTATCCATGAAACTGGCACTTTTTCTATTCAACTCTCCCTTAAAGATTTCCAATAAAGTTCAGTTATCTCCCCCAGACAGGCCATGCTTTCACTGGATTTATTCCTAGGTACCCTAATTTTTTAAATCGCTGTTATAAACACTATATCTTAAAACTTATTTTTTTTTTTTTGTTAACTATTCATGGCAAATACAAACGCAGCTTATTTTGGTATACCTGATCTTCGATGTCCAAGCTGCCTTGTTAAACTGTCATTCCTCATAATTTGTATGTTACTTAAGTTTTTCTATGTAAAAAAAAAAAAATCATCTGTAAATAAGTTTTCTCTTATAACAAAACTTAAGCCTTTAAATGAACTTTTCTTGTCTCAGTGAACAAAATTAGAACCCCCAGGATATAGTGAACGAAAGTAGTGCTGGCAGGCACCCTTATCTCGTTCTGGTTGTAAAGAGACTGTTTATAACACTTCTCCATTAAAATCTTATTTCCTGCAGAGGTTGGGCAGGTCGTCTTTATTTTTTTCAAACATAAATTAGTGAATTTTATCGAGTACTTTCACGTTGCCCATTCAAGGTGGTCTTATGGTTTTCAGCCTCTAATCTGTTCATGTAAAGATGTTTATAGTTTTCCAAATATTAACCTGCTTTTGTAATTTTTTTTGGGGGGGGAAACTTGTCACAATATAGGACCTTCATTAGGCTACTGCTGACTTCTTTTCCCCAATATTTTGTTTAGAAACAGAGCGTGTATATTCCCGAGTGAAAGCAGCTCACAGTTATCTTATGCTGTCCTGTCTGGTTTGAGATCAAGGTTATACTGGCCTCACAGAATGAATCAATGAATCAATCCTTATTTTATTCTTTGGAAGAATTGAGATAATAGTGGAACTTTCTGTTCCTTGAAAATTTGGTAGAATTTACCTATAAAAAAAATCTGGGCCTGGCCTTTTCTTTGTGAGAAAACTATAAACTATGAGTCGACTGCTTTATGCTTACAGGACCACCAAATTCTTCAATTTGTTTTAAAAATGCTATTCTTTAAGAAATGCATCCATTGCTTCACATTTTAAATGTGTTACCGTACTATCTTTATTTTAACCTCTGTTGGATCTATAGTTATGCCCCTTTTCTTTGCTAATATTCATGGATGCCCCTTTCACTTTTTCTTGATTACTATTACCCCCAATTTTTTTTATCTTCCTATTTCATTAATCTCGTTAAGGAACGAACTTTGGCTTAATTGATACCTTCAATTGTAGCTGTTTTTTATGCTTTTTTTCCTCCAAGCTTTAAGGGAGGCGGGGGGCAGCGCGAGGGGGTGTAAATCCAGCTCCCTTCAGCCTCCCCCCACCCAGCCAATCCCTCGCAGCCACCTCGCCGTCTTCGCGTGGCTGCCCCCCACTTTCCGCCCCGCGCCGGGCCCCCACCGCCCGGGGCGGGGCGCCTTCCCCTTCCTGGCCATCCCTCGGCACCCTTGCACGCTCCGCCCCCTTTCTCTGAGCCGGCGTCTAACCCTGATGCCCTTTGCAGTTACACCCTATTTTTCCTCTTTTCCTCCAGACTCGGAGAAAGAGCGGACCCCGCCTAAGGGCCCGGCTTCCTCCCGCCACCGCCCCGCGCTTGGCTTCTGGTCCAGCCCTGCTGGCCAGGCTGCCGCGAAGGTCGCAGAGGGGCAGCGGCTCTGCGGACCACCGCCCTCGACGGCCACCTGCACCGCTCGGCGCCCCCGCTCCCCTGCTCCCCACAGCACACTACCGTTGTCAATCCTGCAGCCAGGACGAGCGCCGATTTTTCCCTAGGAAACTCTGTTTTGGAAAAAAACGTATACTATTTATACTCCCTTCCTTTAAAAACAGTTTTTACCGATCTAAAGTCACTTTGTCGGCTGAGGAACGTGGAAATGCATTATGCATAACTCATTTTTCTCAGTCTTCATGTGTATGTTACATTTAAATTCAAATTTCCTAATTTGCTTTCCTTTTAAATATTTAATGTTTATTACACGTGGGTCTGTGAGAGGCTGAGCAACAAGCAGTTTGCGAGAAGAGGCCACACGAGCTTAGTTTATAAAGCACTTTCATTACCCCGCTCCGTCTTGTCATTAAAGCCGCCTGTGAAGACACGTACTGTCCTCATTCCCAGGGGCATAAGCTAAGGATCAGAGGGGCCCAGTGACTTCCCTAAGATTACACGGCCACTTTAGACCCAGGATTTGAACCCAGAGCTTCTAAATCCTATATTCTTTTCTTTAAATCGTGCCAAACGGTAGCTTTCTTCTCTTTGGGCTTTACCATTATTAAAGTAACATAGGGAACTATGTCATTTTTGTCGGGGGAACCACAGCCTCGACCCACTGCCTGTTTTATAAATAAAGTTTTATTGGCACACGGCCGCACAGTCCCTTCCTTCCTGTCTAGGCTGGTTTCACCCCATGATGGCAGGGCCGAGTATTTGCGACAGAGACAGATGCCCTGCCAAGGTAAAAAGAATTTTCTCTTTGTTAAAGACCATCGCAACACCGGTCCACCCCAGGCCAACGTCAGCATCTCTGGAGCTGGGATTGATGCGATAATATCTTGTTAGAAAAAGCTCCCAGATGATTTTCACGTGCCTCCGAGGTCAAACGCGACCGTTCGTGGGGTCAGGCAGAGTGGGGAAGTACCAGCTTTCAGAAAGGTGCCCGCGGGTGAGAAGAACCACTGTCAGCACACGAATAACCAGCACCAGAAACCCTGCCGGCGTCTTTATACCCCTGGGATGTCCATCACCCATCGGCAGATGCTGCCATGGTGGTAACCGCTGCCAGGAACTCCTCAAATCCCAAACGCACCCTGTGACTTTTTCTGCCCTTCCTGTAGCTCTTGGCCCCCCCGTGGCCGCGGGATATGCATTCTAAGACCCTCGCCCCCGCCCAGGGACGCCCATCACAGCAGATGGGACCAAACGCTATACATATACTCTTCCCTCTACACACATCCCTCTGATGAAGGTTCATTTATAAATTAGACCCGATGAGATTGACAAAAATAACGAGACGGAACAGTCATAGCACCGCCCCGTAATGAATGTGGGCTCTCCCTCCGACAGGCCTGTCGTAGGGTGCGTACCACGTGGACACAATGAGGGGACCACGAGCATCCCGAGCGGGACACTGCGGGGCTGCATCACGCTGCTCCGACCGATGCACAGTGGGAAACTTGTGAACGGTTTCGTTCTGGAACTTTCCACAGACTGCGGTTGACTGCAGGTGACTACAACTGCAGGACGCAAAACTGCGCATCGAGGGAGGCTGCTGTAATTTAATGTTCATTTCAAAGGCTTTTGATCGATGATGGATTTGACAGGAGGCTTGACACCCTGAGCTGAAATGGCCTCACGCCCGTTAGGGACTCCCTTACGTTTCCTTTCAAATCAGGGAACTAACTCCGTAGAACTTCTTAAATGACAAAAGCATTCAATATTTATTATGGGAACGTTCAGAAACACGGACAAGCAAAATCGAAGCCCTGCCTGGAATGCCACCACCGAGACACGGGCACGGCACGTCTGTGCCGAGGTGAAGGGACCGTGCGGTGCCTTCTGCTCCGTGACCTGTGTCACTTAACACGGCCCTTTCAGACAATTGCCACCAGAAGCATCATTGACAGGCCCTCCAGCCTGCCACGAGCTGTGGCACCAGCATTTCCAGACCACCGACGCTGTGCCCGCCGGGCAGGGGACATGGTTCCCTACGTGCCACGCGATGCTACAGCCAGCCATTCGGCAGCTGGACGGCCACAGGCGTCGGCGAAGGTACGTGAATCCAGGCTGCAGCTGGTGGGAGGATGGGTCAGTCTCCCTCCCTGCCCCGTGTGGCCCTGATCACGGACCCAGGCCCAGGTCCTAAACACACTCACGTACGCGCAGGCGGACACGCGTGCAAACTGCTCGCTGAAGCCCTGTTCAAAGCAGCAAGAACGGGGATGGTGTTAGCTTAAACCGCGTGGAGTGGACGCTCCGTGGATGGACAGCGGCCGAACACCAGCGATCTCACACGGTGCCTGAGCACCTGAACGCCGGCTGGCACGTCTGTGCCTACACGGATCCGCTTCTCAAAGCGCACACGCACACGGAGAAGAGACATGGTCCAACAACTGCCTCCCGCCCCCCGAGCTCCCGCCTCCCAGCACACACCCGGACCCCACCGCCGCCGGCGAGCACGCCGGCCTCTGTCCGACTCAGTGCCCTCCCGTCTGCTCGCAGTTCGTTTCTTCATGAATTCTGTTTTTTTACTATATCGATGGTTCATCGTCAGCTTGCGCTTCCCAGGCCGTGCGGGTGATACACACTGAAACCCCAGTTCACGTAACGCCAGGCCTGCTGCTTCATACCCTTAGGAGGACTGCTAGCCCCACGAGCCCCCCGATCCCCCGGCCAAGACAGAATAGCGTCCTGAGCACCAGCCCGGGCCGCCGAGCACACGCTTTGTGGTTCACACTCTCTCTGAGGGTTCCACCTGTCAAGGATTTCGCCCTTGAGTTGGCGTCATGTACCACCGCCCTCCTCACGCAGCCCCAAGAAGCCATGCCCCGTCCTGACAGAGCTGTGACAACCTAGCCCTTCGGTGTCTGAGGCAGGCAAAGACCCCCGGGCATCCGCCAGGCTCTTCCCATCTTCACTTACCTGCTCATCTGGGGCCCTCTTATTTTTACTTCTTAGGTCTCGGCCATGTGTCTAAACGTGATGTTTCTTATATTTTACCCTCTATTCCCAAGGATTGTCTCGCGAGACGGTTTTCAGTCTCCATCCCATCGCGATTATGGAAACAGGAGGCACGTGAAAGTTCTCCATCCGTCTGGCATCAGGCGCGTCCGTCGCTCGTGTGCTCAGCAAAAGCAGTTTCAGGAAACTGGTGGGGGGGAAGCCAACAAGTGGGCTCCAGAGTCAACACCACAGGAACCCCTGTCCCCTGCAGTCCCCACTGCAGCGCCAGGAACCAGTGATGGCAGCCTGCCAAGGCCGGGGAGGGAACAGGCGCCAGGACGCCCCCACCCCACCCCTCTGACAGAATCCGATTTCATTTATTGGGTCAAAAAAAAAAGTTGCTTCCCCGTCGGGTGAAGGCATCCTGGGTCCATCATTTGTGACGTGAGTGATCGCAGGTCTCACCGACTCTGCGGTTTGCGGGCAGGTGGACACAGCCGCGACGCTTGGCTGACCACTCACCGTGGCTGCGCACGGGTCCCCCCTACCGTCTCAGCCGCCTCGTCGCCACGTTGGGGACACCATCGTGTCCACCCGGGGTCGTAACAGGAACAACACCGCACGGATGGAGCGTTTGGCCTATTTCCCGGAGCCCGCGGGGTCACTGAGATACAGAAGAGGGGTCCCAGGAACGAGGCAGAGAGGACTGAGTCTAAGTGATGGCCACCCGGGCACGGAGACCAGGACATTTTGGAAAAAGGTTGAGCATCCAGGAAGCTCAGCTTCTTGGGTCCACCTTCCAAGAGTACGCCCCTTAAGCACGAACACCTGGTTCTCTCTAAGCAGCTGCCCGGAGGGTTTTAACCGGAGAGGGGACCGCAGCCCAGCCGGGTGTGTTAGAAAGATCACCTCGGAGATGGCGGAGGGTGAAACGGAAGAAGGTAAGACTTAGAGAGGTGACAGGCCTGCGCCGTGGCGTGCAGGGGGACGCCGCGGCCGCGTCTGCGGAACCCCGCGTCTGACGGAGCGGGAGCAGAATTAGGGGGATGCCAAGTTCTACACGTGAACAGAAGCTGGGTAATTAAGACCCAGGTGTAGACGGAGGGTCCCAGCACCAGCCAACCCCCAGCGAACTCACGTGGAGACGTCCGTCCCTCCCACACTCCCCTCGTCCCCGACACCTGGGGGACGAGAGGGGAGTCACTGGGGCTCTGGGACCTGCCAGATGCCCGTCTCAGTGTCGCACCTCCCCAACCCGCCCCCTCAAAAGGAGTGTGGGCGAGAGAGGCGGGGCCCTGCACAAGCCCCGCCCCTTCCCCACCAGGCCCACCGCCTCCGCTGGGACACAGCTGCCAGGCCGGGAAGCCCTCCTCCCCTGGGCCTTCTGCATTGCTAACGGTCAGAGCACAGCTAGGGTTAGGGCCAAAGGCAAGACATGGCGGGGAGCCCTAACCCCGGGGCGGGGCGGGGTGCCCAGTGGGGGAGCCTTGTGTATCACAGAGGGCTCCGCGGACACGCTGCAGCCTCTTCTTGCCGGCAGAGCCCCCTGCAAAGCCAAGCGGTCACCGCTAGAGGGCGCCCTGCCAGCGCAGAACCAGTTTGTGGGTGCCTGACACAGGGGAAGCGCTGGGCCCCACGGACTGTCCCCATCCCACACGCTTCAGCCACCAGTCACCTGCAAAGCCAGGCTCTCCCTCACCTGTGCTTCTTGCCCGCTATGGATTGGGGTTCCCAAGACCCCCTCAGTTTGCGGGAACAGCTCTCAGGTTTCCGAGAAACACTTCTTTCTCGAGGTTAGCAGTTCACACCGCAAGCATGCAGCTCACAGCAGCCCCGTGACGGGGGGGGGGGACAGGAGCGGGGCCAGGGGAAGGGGCACGGGGCTCCCCGTACTTCCACGTGTCTGCCAACCCGGCCGCTCTCCGAACCCCGGCCTTGGGTTTCATGGAGGCCTCCCTACCCAGGCACGGCTGATGGAACCATCGGCCACGGCCACGGACTCCACGGCCAGCCTTGCTGCCCCGGGGTGGGGCAGAAAGCAGGGTGGACCATGGGAAGTTCCGACCCTCCCGTCCCCGGGTTGGGTGCCCTGGCAGGCAGCCTCCTTCCTTCCGTCACCTCGGGGCTTTCCAAAAGGCACCTTGTTAACCTCACAAAGACACGGGTCCCCCTCTCCTCACTTAGGAAATTCCGGGGCTTTCAAGAGCCCTGTGCCAACACCGGACAAAGCGCGAGCTCGTATTCCCTGTGGATGAGAAGGGGCCGCAGGCGGGCCCCACGGGCTCGGAGGCCGAGAGTGACCGCACGGGGTGACCCGAACACGGAAATCCCTAACGAACTGCAGGTCAGGACAGGGGGTCCCGTCCTAGGCCTGGGGCCTCCTTGCCCAAGGTCAGCCTTTACCAGAAGCATCTGCCTACCCTCTCTGCATCTGAGATAACAGACCTTGGAAAGGTCAGAGTCGTTTCCTCCTCCAGACCCCTCAGGGCACGGCCTCTCCCCAGAGCACAGAGCCCGTCACTGTCATCTGGTCCCCGGGACCATCTCCGTGTCAACGGTACCCAGCCTGCACCCACGGGTGCAGGAGAAGCGCGTGTCCCTGCATTTTGCTCTTCACCCCGCTCCAGAGACACCCCCCCGCTTTCCCTCACCCCCTAACCTACCCCCAGTGGATTTTGTGTAGCCCTCCCTCCGTCCTGGGATTCTAACGTATAACATCAGCTGCAAAACTGCCATTCTCCCGAACGTTTTCTCAAGAAGCATTTTCTCAATCCGTTGAGATTTTGCTTCCAGGCCGTTGTCGTCCGTTTGGCTCCAATAAACTCAAAACTCCTCTACAGGTTTGGCCGTTTCTTACCTCGACATAAATCACAGTGTCACACTTACGGACACGTTCATTCCGTGGCTGGGGGACTTAAGGATGCAGATGACCTTAACGTAGCCAGGTGGGCCCAATGCCGTAACCTCAGGAGTCCTTAACAGTGGGGGAGGGAGGGAGGGCAGAGGTCAGGGAGAGAGGTGTGACAGCAGATGCAAATGAAGCAATGCATCATGGGAAGAACCTGCTGGCTGCCTCGGGCTTTGAACGCAGAGCAAGGAGGAAGGGGACTCGAACCAGAGGCGGGCGCCTCTGGAAGCCAGAAAAGGCCGGGGCTTCTACCCTGGAGCCTCCAGAAGGAGCCGGCCCCGCCGACACCCTGATTTTAGCCCCGCGAGACATGGGCCTGACCTCCGGAACTGTCGGCTGGACTGTTTAAGCCACTAAACAAGTGGCAACGTGTTACAACAGCAACTAGAAAGTACGGTCACTGCGGGCACCTTTGTGACCACAGCACCCAGACTGCGGGTGGGATGGGGCCCCCGAAGTTGGAGAAATGGGGCTCCAGGCTGCCGAACAGAATCAGAAGCCCCAGGCCCCACGGCTCGCGGGGCAAATGCCGGCTCGGGCGGAAAGCCCTAGCCCCACACGAAGGGCCCAGCAAATCAGAGCCATTAGCTCCCTCTGTGTGGCTTCCACCTCATCTCCCTATTTTCCAGCCGGGAAAGGCAACGCTGAGGGGCATCAGGTGATCCGCTTAAATTATAGCAAATACTGTGACGCCCCAGCCTCATTGCTTTCCCGCACATGAGAAGGCTGTCCCCGTCATTTGAGAGGTCCTTTCTTTCCTTGACTTTAAGGGAAACATAAATGAAAACATTACATTTTAAAAGAAAATGATAACTCTCCTCTACATCGTTCCCAGCTGTGGGAGGAAACAACCGTTTTAGCTGCCATGTAAATAGAACTAAAAGTGATTAAGCTCATTAAAAGTCGTTAACAGAGATAAATAAAGAGGTGTACGGGCAGAACCAGGCCATGGGTGTTCGTCCCAGTTTCCCAGTCATTCCCGGAAAAGTCTCTGGGATTCTAGAACGGGGCAGGCACCAACGCCTCCCAAGCAAAGGCTCAGCATAAATCTTTCAAAGATGCCTTTAAGGGGTGCTAAGCAGCTGATTAATACACAGTCTCATTTAATCCGCACAGAAACGCTGGGAGCTAGGCCACCCACGGCACGGATGGTCCCAGAGACTCAGAGACAACCTGGTAATTCATCCGAGATCTCTTACTTTATGCTCGTACACGTAGAAGCCTGTTTTGGGAACCTGGACATATAAGTCCAAAGTCATGAGCTTGCACTCGTGCTTGGTCTGGAGAAGTATCTTATCTGTGTTTTAAAAGACACCAAGGCTATATGAAGAACTACAATTCAGTGACAAGGACATAAATACATAAACCAATCAAGAAGTGTGCCAACCAAGGACATTTCCTCGAAGATATACACGAATGGCCACTAACCACGTGAACAGTGCTCGCCGCCTGTCACGAGGGACGTGCACACCAAATCCACAGTGACCCCACCTCTCGCCGCTGGGGTGGCCGCAATAAAAAGGACAGACAATAAGCACTGAGGATGTGGAGAAACGGGTCCCCTTAGGCATCGCCGGTGGCGTGTAAAATGATGCAGACACTTTGCAACACCGTTTGGCGGTTTCTCAAAAAGTTAAACGGAGACCTCCATTCGAGCCAGCAATTCCGCTCCTGGGTACCCACTTAGGAGAAATCGCGACATAGGTCCACACAGAATCTTGTTCGCAAACGGTCATGTTTTTGCCAAAGTGGAAACGATCCCAAACGCCCAGCCACTGATTTGAGAGTGGATAAGTATAAAATGCCAGGCGTGTGTACAATGGAATAGCACTCGGCAATAGAAAAGGAATGACATGTTGGTCAATGCTACAGCCCCGGGGAGTCTCAAAAACACGTAGTGACAAGAAGACGCATGGCCACATACGGTCATGATGTCACGTACAGAAAAGCCCAAAGCAGACAAATCTGTAGAGACAGAAGGGAGGTCGGGGCGGGGGCCTGGGGAGGAAAGGGGGACAGGGGAGGGGGCGCAATGCCCGGGGGGCCACAAGGAAAATAAAATTAGGCTGTGCTTTGGTTCGCTGTAAATGTACCAATACCTTTGAACCGCGCACTTAAAACAGGTGAATTTTATAGTGCGTCAATTATATCTCAGTTTTATTTCTTTTCAGAAGTGAGATGCACCTTCGAGAGCGGCTGGTGTAAGCAGCATCCCCGCTGCCGCCCCAGCGCACACACCGCCACGCACACAAGTGAGGCCGCTGGTGGCCGCATCGCGGGTCCGGGGCTGGTCTCGGAGGCCCTTGAACGGACCGCGTGAGCCTCTGAGACGCGCTTGGTTTTTTAAGCGAAAACGTTTAAAACTGCTTCGAAAGGGAGGGAGGGGCGATGGCAGAGGCCCCCTTTAAAGTCAAGTTCGGCCCAACGCGCTCCCCGTCGGCCCAGCGTCACCCTCTGTCCGCCCCCACCCGCGGTCCCCACCGCGGACCGCGGCAGACGCCCCGGCAGGGACGGCGCGCCCTGCCACCCCAGGGTGGAAAGTGGGGTGCGGTTCCCACAGCGGCCTCCCGACGCCCCTGTCCCCGCCACCCCTCGCCCCGCAGCCGCGACGCCGCCGAGCCCTCGCGCCCCGCCTTCTCCTCCGAGACCGCGGGGAGCGGGGCGCGGGGCGCGTCGCCCCCTCCCCGCAACCAAGCCCCGCGCGGCGCGGGCGGTGCCCTGGGAAGGAGTCAGCGCGCGCTGCCTCTGCGCCCGCTCCTAGTAGGCACCCCACACGCACCCCCAAAGGTCAGGGTTGCAGAGAGCGCGGGGGGGCGCGGGCCGGGCGCACCGGTCTCCGGGGGGAGCGGGGAGACGCAGGGCGGCTTCCCGGGCGGCAGAGGCGCACCCCGGGCGCAGTCCAAGGCAGTGCCCGGCCGAGGCCGCCTCCGTGCAGCCGGGGGACGGTTTACGCAGAAGTGGGGGGCCCTGAGCTGGGGGGCGCGGCCCGCCCGCACGTGCAGCTGCTGTCACCGCCTCCCGAACGCGCACCCCGCAGACCCGCCCCAGCAGAGGCGCCGCCCCGCCCCCCCGGATCTGGGCGGGAGGCGGCCGGGCTGGGCGGCGCCACGGCGGATGGGGGGCGGCCCACCGTCGGTCCGTCCGTCCGTCCGTCGCGGCGCCGGGGACACTCCCGCCGCCTCCGCTCCGCACGCTCCGGTCCCTGGGAGCGTGGGCAGGGCTGTCCCCGGCTTCCGCGGACCCGGCCGCCCCCTCTCCGGGAGGAAGACGCACGGGAAGCCGCCGACCCCCGCGCGCTGCGGGCGCCGAGGACGAGCCCGGGCGGGGCCCCGGCGCGTCGTGCCTGTCGCCGTCCGCGTCCGGAGCGGCGGCCCGCGCCCTCCCGCCGGCGCCCCGGGCCCCCCGCCCCGGGCCGAAGGGACCCCCACCCTGCCGGGCCCGCGCGGAGCAGCCGTCGCGGGGCCTCGCCGCGGCCGCCAGCGCCCCAGCCCCGGGGAATGCGGTGGCCCCCGGCCCGGGGCGCCTCTGCGTGTCTGGGCTGCGCCTCCCCGCTCGCCCGCCCCGCGGCCACGACGCTCCTGGGCCGCGCCCGCCGGGCCCCCCTCATGGCGGCCAAGTGGTTCAAGGAGTTCCCCTTGAACTTGAAGACCGCGTCGGAGCGCGCCAGGCCCGGCGGCGCCGCGGGCGGCAAGGCGCGCAAGAACTGCGAGGCCGGCGGCGCGGGGCCCGCCCCGGGCAAGGGCCGCAAGAACTCGGCGGCCGGCGCGGGGCCCCCCAAGGACAGCCGGCTGTCCCGCGACAGCCTGCAGGGGCTGCTCCAGGCCGCCGCGGGCAGGGGCCGCAAGAACTCGCGGGCCGCGGGCGACGACGAGCCCGCGCGGGGCGCGGCCCGCAGCTCCGGCTGCAGCACCTACATCAACCGGCTCATCAAGCTGGACTCCCAGGAGAAGAGCGCCAAGGGCGGCTACCCCGGCGCCGGCGGCGGCAGCAGCGGCAGCGCCAGCAGCAGCTCCTCGTCCGCGTCCTCGTCGCCTTCGTCCCTGGGCCCCGCCGAGCTGGACAAGGGCAAGGTCGGGAAGCAGCAGGACACGGTAAGGGCGCGGCCGCCCCTGGACCCGCGCTGCCCGCCGGCGACCGAAGGGCGCGGGTGGGAGGGGGCGCGGCGAGCCCGCCGAACCCCCAGGGTCCCTGTGCCGCAGAGACGGTGGGGGCGCGTGTCCCCCGCTGACATTCGGCGACTTCCTGAGCGATCCTTCAAATCCATTCGATCTTTTGTTTTGTTTTTTTTTTTTTAATCCTCCTGGAGATGGAGAACTTGGCGGAAACTGACGGGGTCAGTTTCGTTCAGTCCGCAGTTTGGGGAGGGGGCTGATTGGATGCGACAGTCCCGCTTGGTTCAGCGTGACCCCTCCCCCCCCTTACAGACGTGGTTTAACTGCCACATCCGGGAAGGTCGCGAAGCTAGACTGTAACTTTGATCCCTCCTGAGCATGAGAATGGTGACCTCGCAACTATGCACTTTCGGATTTCAAAGCTCCAGCGACCCGGTCGCGGCCCCTCCCCCGCCCCCTGGTCCGCTGCTGTGGTAGCGCAAGGCTCGCGGGTCCCCACAGTGAGAGGCTCCTCCCGCTCCTCTGCCACCCCAGGGTCACCGCCCTTCCCTCCAGCGCGGGGGGGACTGGGGGTGAGGGGCACAGGGGGCCCCAAAGGCCCAGAGTGGGCCGGGGGAATGACAGACCCGCCCCGGGTGAGGCAGTGACAAGGAGGGTGAGCCGGTGGAGAGGCCCACTCCGTGCTCAGAGACGAGCTGGGGGTTTGCCCGCGTTAAGCTCACTCGTGGTGGAGAAGGGGGAGGGAGACGCTCAGACCCAGCTCCCAGACCCCCGCCAGGCGCCCACGTCCTGTCACGGGGACGTGGCTTTTCCCTTGCCCACGCTTGGGACGTGCGGCCGCCAGCCCGGGCCACGGGTGTCCGCACGGGGCACTTTCATCCACTCCTCCTTTCTTCCCAGGCGCCTCGCTGTGCCAGGCCCCAGGGGGGAGGGGGGAGGCGTGGACAGACGGCCCAGGACAGGCGGCCGAGGACCCGCCTGGCGCAGACACTAGCCGGTGGTCGGCCTGACCGGCTGGATCGTGAGCACCTCACGGCCCAGGGCCGCGTGCCCCACTTCCTGGTCCTCGCGGGGCGCTGGGGTGCAGGACCCACGGTGGGCAGTCAGAACGGGGCAGGGGGTGAGTGGTCACCAGTCCTGGTTGTCCTCAGGCCACCTCTTCGCAGGTGGAGGGCTCCTAGCCCGGCTGCCCCCGTCCCTGCTCACCTAAGCGCTTCCCCCAGCTTCTGGAAAATATAACCAGAGGCTGTGAGGTGTGGCTCAGGGCTCCCTCCCCCAGAAGGGTCCCCTGAACTCCCACGTTGTCACCCAGCTGCTGCAGAGCAGAAGCACGATGCACACACCCCGCTTGTCCGGGCCCCTGCGTATTTTCGGAAGGAAAGGTGCTTTCCGACACGTACTGGTCAAAACCCCACGTGCGTAGCCTGTGAGGACCAGTCCGCCTGTGAATCATTGGACCTAGAATTCGCACGGTGTTGTTCATTGCTGACCTGTTTCTTCAGCTTCTTATGAGGGCTGTCATAAGTTCCTTGTGGATTAAAAACAGGTCTTGGTCTTCGGTTCCCTAGCCAGTGCTGGCGGACGCTGCACAAGTGACTTACCGTGACCATATTGCTCAGCTGGTTGGCAGTTAAAAGACGAAGATCACGGGAAAGGCGGTAGATGGGAGTCTGTACACCCCGCCACATACACACACCCCACAGCCACCCCTGCCACCCTTTACCCCAGCCAATGCTTTCCTGCTCGGGGAGAGAAAAGGGGGTGAAAACAGCCTTGGGGATCGGCAGCGTTTGGATGAATTGCTGACCATTATATTACAAA
Organism: Macroglossus sobrinus; assembly: GCA_004027375.1. Lineage (NCBI taxonomy): Eukaryota > Metazoa > Chordata > Mammalia > Chiroptera > Pteropodidae > Macroglossus > Macroglossus sobrinus. The sequence continues at coordinate 34,352 of PVKZ01004768.1, forward strand.
AATAAACAAAATCAAACATTTGTGCAACTGGGTGAGGAAGAAGGTCGAGTGTGAAAGCTCCCCAGAGCTGGCTGGAGAGTTTCACCTCTTTCCGGATCAGCGGGTCGTCAGTGGCCATGTTCCTGCCGCTGCCATTCGTGTGTGTGACAGCCCTGAGCAGCTCTCCGCCTCTGGCTCTTTCCCAGGTCATCATCTTAGAAGACTACGCTGACCCGTATGATGCGAAAAGGACGAAAGGTCAAAGGGACGCAGAGCGAGTGGGCGAGAACGACGGTTACATGGAGCCCTACGACGCACAGCAGATGATAACAGGTCCGTGACCAGGGGCCACGTAGTAGGGCCGCGATCTCGCTCTCCCTGGGGATGTGCAAAGTGGTAGCCGCAGCCTGGGGAAGGGGGTGAGGCGATTGAACCAGATCCTGCTGACTGGTCCCAAACGGAGTCAAATCTCTACATAGTCACCTATCTTCCTTTATCGTTCCGTTTTAGAATCTGCGGTGGTCTTTCAAGGTTGTCTTAATTCCGTGTCAAAATGACACTTGCGAGTTTGCAGGTCAGCTCAGCAAGTGATCTTTGGGTGTCACTTTTTATATACATTTCTTGGCTACTCTCAAAACTTTGATGTCTGTAATGGGGTTGCCTACCTGCACCGAGGGACCTAACACGTGAGCTAAGCAGTCCCCTTGTCATTTTTGGTTTCATATTTTTCCCTTTTATCCGCAGCTCCCTGAGGTTGGTATAAACGATACTTAGTAACATAGTTACTAGTTAGTTTGCTTCAGTGGTAAATTTTAGAGTAACTTGTATCCGTCGTTCCCTTAGGTTGGTATAAATGATACTTAGTAACATACTTACTAGTTGGCTTTAGTGATGAATTTTAGAGTACCTTGTTTATTATCCTCATTTTCCTTAAACGTTCTGGAGTCCGCAGTGAGGCCTGTGGGTTGTGAGCGCTGGCTTGAGGCGGCCTTGTTTGAGGCCTTGGGTTTCACGCCCGGGGAGAGAATAACCTCTCACACATCGAAGACTGTCCCTTTTTAAAAGCAGACTGGAGGGTGGTCGCACTCAGGCTTCATAAGCAGGGGCCCAGAGGGTCACGGCAGCACCCTGGAGGGGTCAAGATAGGCTTCGGGATGAAAACGGGGTGCCACAGGAAAGCAGTGCTCTGTTTCCTGCCCTCTGCTTGCAGAGATAAGGCTCGGGTTTGGGGAGGGTGGACCCTGGCCAGGCTGTGACCCTGAAGGTCACCGTACTGCGACCTCTAATGAAATCTGTGAATGAAAGGAAGTGAAAATGAACTTAGTCAGAATTTTGAAAAACACCAGAGGCTTGAAAGGAATAAGGGGTAAACTTTACACACACTCGAGGGGGAAAAAATGCTTTAGAACAAAAACATGCTTAATTTTGGTTCACCTTTCTGCGTCCTTTGGTGTTTGTGCCTCTCTCTCTTTAACTAGGATGGTTGATCTCTGCTAGCCCAGCGGTTAATTGGTGGAGTCACACTGATACTAGGGAAAGCGCTGTGCTGTTTAAAAATGAGTTTTTTCCATGTAACCGCCAAAACTCTCTGAGCTGGGGGACTCCAGTACTGTCCCCTTGTTACAAGATCAAAGAGGTTCTGACTTGCCTCAGGATATATATGAAATGATACGATAATAATAATAACCAGCATTTAATATTTCAAGCACGTAGGAAGTTTCAGTCTCTGTTTAATACAGGTCCCATAAATAAATTCATTTAGAAGTACCACATTAATGCATTCGATTGAACTAAAAGTTGTAAGACATTTTAAAATTTCTTTTTGTAACGACTAGATTTTTTTTCTTTGCTCTTTTAAAAACTGTTGACGAGTTTTTCAGGTTTTTCATTTAAAACATACATCTCAGAAAGCGCCTTCACAATCCATGGAGAGATTACACCTCTTATTCCAGCCGTAGGTTACACAGCTGGACAGAATAACAGGAAGTGAGTTTATCGGAAGCTGAAAATAAAAGATTTGCTGCCTTTTTTTTTTTTAAAGCCTTTTACCTTTTTTGTTCAGTTTGCTCTCTGTGTGACTTGTCGTCAGGCCCAGAAGTGCCCTGTGCTTTTTGAAAAACAACAGGGGTCTCTTTTTACTTGGCTTCAGCATTGCCTCAGAAGGGGATGGCACCAGCAAATGGGCCACCCAGCCTTCGTCCTGCCTTTTCATTCGTTTATTGTATTGTTAAATTAAGTGTATTGGGGTCACATTGGTTAATGCAGTTATATAATGTTAAGGGATACGTTCCCATCTGACATCTGTATATTCTATTGTGCGTTTACTCTCCCATCCTGCCTTTTTAAGATAGTGAAGTGGCAAGGATGCCCCTGATTTTAACAGCGTCCTGGGTTCATGGAACGCTGTTCGCGATGTCACTTTGCAACACCCAGCAGATAGTCTCTGTGCCATATGCCAGGCCCCATGCTGGGCTCTGGGCCCACAGGCGACGAGTCTCACGAGACCCATGCCCCAACGGACCCCACAGCCCAAGGGGCTACGTAAGGGACCTAACACCAAGACAGAAGAAAATATGTCACTGAAAAGTGTAGAGAGGGCCACGAGGTAGAGAACGAGACCCACTCTCCGCCTCGGGACAGGGGAAGAAATGAAAATTAAAGGACAGTCTTGTCCTGTGGCCACATAGCCGGGACCGTACTCCCTGGGTCCCTCCCAGAACTGTGCTCCTACCTTTTAAAGGCTAATAACTTATCAATTCATGAATGAATCCTCCCTTGGATTTGTTCAAAGGATTGTTCATAAAAAGACACGGCTGGAGGCAAGGCCATGATAGCATAAACCTCTGTCGTCCTGCTACGTAGCGGGCGTGTGACAGCTAAATATTTGGCAGAACTATCCTCCATAACTTAGCATGGGTGGGTGTTAGCCACCATAATGACACGTAGGCATTGCGGGGTCTTGAGGAGCCCCCTGAGGCAGCCACTGAGCGGAGGGAGCATCGGCCACAGCTGGTCTCACAGGAGCTGAGCACGTGCCAGGTCACCTCACGGCAACCAGTGGGTGCCAGAGGCTGTGTCACAGCTGAGGAGACCGAGGTTCCAGAAGATTCGACAGTTCGTCCAAATCATGCAGCTTCAGAGTGGAGGTGCCAGGTCCCTCAGGAGCCTTTGTTTTGGGGGGCCCGAGCTCCCGTCGTAGGTGGCTTTAAATTTTTTAGTTTTGCCTCCAGATGGCTTTGTCGGTTTGCCTAGACAGTGAAATCTGAAGGAGAGACTCATGGTTCAGGCCTCCACTTGAACAATGAACCGTGATGGAAGAGTGAATAGAAGACTGTTTTGGATGTGTTTAATCCGTCTCTACTTTCCTTCTAAGCTTAAACGTCAGGGCTTCTGAATTCTATCTGCTTTCGCTCAGAAAATCAGAAGCGTGGGCACTGATAAAAGACTAGCGTAAAAAAGTTACCCATCAAGGCGTTTCCCCCTGATCCTGAGAGGAGAACAGAGTTATGAGGCTCTAAGTTTAGTTTTGAAAACATGGAGGGAATTGGGGTGAAAGGCGCCTTATAGACCCTCTAAGGCACGTCTTAGGTGGAATCTTTGGGGAATAAAGTAAGGAACGGTGGAGAGAATTCTGGGTCTCACGTGCACCCCGGTGAACACCGCCGTTACTGAGACAGTCCAGACGGAGTATCCCATGGTCACAGACAGTGACGAAGGAACCTCCATGGCTACTTACAATTAACTTAGCCAAAGGAAGCCTGAGTTTTTAAATACGGACGGCATAACGGTGTCCAGCCCGAGCCGGAGTCCCGGTCGCCCCCACCGCCACCACTCAGGGGCCGGGCCCAGCTGCAGATGGGCGTTCCTCCGCGGCCAGGCGCAGACCGCCGCGGCGCGTCACCGGCCCCGGTGGCAGGGAGCGGTTTCCTCCGCCACTTCCCCTTCTCGGCCGCGTTTCCTCCCGGAGCCCGCTCTGCACGTCAGGGCCCGTTCTGCGGGCAGGAAGGGTCGGCGCGCGGCGCGGCGACTGTTTCAATGGGCTTGTGTGGCGCCTCGGGTCGCGGGCGGCCAGGTGTGGGCAGGGACGGGCGCTCAAGCCCTCCGTAGCCCCTGATCCAGCGTTGTTTAGCAAGGCGACAGCACCGGGCAGGTTGTGTCCAAGCCCAGGGCCATCTCGGAAAGGGCCGTCCCCAGCAGTGGCTTCCCAGGGTCGCCCCCAGGGCTGAGGGTGAGGACAGCCTGAGCCCACGGGGACCTCGGCTCAGCAGCAGACACTCAGACACGTGTCACCACAGCTCAGGGTTTCAATCACTGTGCTCAGTTCAACACAAAGTTATTGGGACGTCCCTGGGGGCAGGACCCCCTCTGTGGAAGGCTGGAACCAGCTCTTCTCCGGGTGGTTCAGATGGGAGGGAATCAAGGTGAGGACCCCCCTCCCCCCGCTCCCCCGCCTGCACCAGACCAGGCTGACAGTGAACTTGGGTTCTGCTCAGAAACTCGAGAATTCCAAGTTCACCCTTTGAATTCCTTTGTGTTTTTCTCTTTCTTTTTTTTCTTAGTGCTGTAGAAAACGTTCTCTTTTAGAAACGCCAGCCTCATCTTAATGGAACCGGGAGCCCAGCGTGTTTCTGCTCCTTTTTTTCCTGAACTCCGTCTGCGTTAGGCGGTGGAGGGAGGGCTCTGTGGGACCGGACGCCTGGACGGGAGATGCTGGGACCCCGGGCAGCCCGGCGCCTTTCCCGCCTGGCCGGGATGCGTCTAGTTCTCAGGTTCTGACGTGGCTGCTTCCAACACAGGACAAGACGGGCTCTGGGGAGCAGCAGGGACTGAGAGAGGGGACCGTGGGGACCCAGGGGGTGTGGCTTAGCTTCTCATTAGAATCACCTGGGGACCTTTGACAACCCTCACTCCCAGGCGGACCCCAGACCAGTTAAGTCGGGACCTCTGGTGACAGGACGCGGGCACCGGTAGGTGCTAAGGCTCCCGGGTGATTCCAAAGCTGGACTCAGGGTCCCTGTCCAGCTGAGCTGGAACCTCACCCTGCCAGTAACCTTTGCCCTTTTCAATCCAGCGTCTGATTTTAATGATGTTTTTCTCCACTGTTTCATGCGTGGTCCTCTCCTTGTTAGAAGCCTTGAGTCGGTGATTCCCACCATGGCGTGTCACCATGCCTGTGGACCTATCGCAGGTGTCGCTGTCCTCTGTGACCCCTTCTTCCTTACCTGACCACGCCTCTGCCGTCTTTGCTGGCGCCTCTCCTTCCATCCAAGGGACGGAAGTCCCAGGGTCTTCGTTCCCCTGTGCTGCCCGCCTGCTTTTCCCACTGGTGATCGCCTTCATTCACAAAGCGCTAACGACGCTCCCTCTGTGAGTACGTCCTCGACACGTACCCGTGACCTCCATCGCTGTGACCGTCCCTCCCTGCTGAGCTCCGGATCCGGATTGTCAGCTGCTCGCAGGAGTTCTGGAACCCCCTCCTCTCTCTCTGCCCTCCCATCCACCCCGTTATTCTCTAGCATGGCTGCATGCCCCCACAAAGATAAGCGGGACACTTAGCACCGGCCCTAGCACCAAATTAGAAACACAGGCACGCGGTGGCGGAAGTGCCAGGCGAGAGTGAGCTGGCAAGGCGGTGGCACCTGGGAGAGCTGGGGAGCTGGAGGAGAGGCTATGTCAGCTTTCCAGGATCAGAGCGCCACCAAGACGTCAGCGAGCCACGGCACAGCCCAGCTCGGGGAGCTGTGGAGGTTGCATTTGCTGGGAATAAAGAATGGATTGTGGGGGTGGGTGGTGGGGCAGAGCAGCGTCAGGGGCAGAGGCTGGAGCGGGAGGCGGTGACCGGATCACAGGCCCCCCCCATGCCACGCCGAGCTGCCCGTGCCTTGTAAGCTGAGTGCTGAGGTGCTGAGGGCCTGCAGGGTGTTCAGTGATGGGGGGCCATGGAAAGGTCCCCTCCATTGTGAGCAGGTGCGCAGACCGAAGGCTTTCTGCTGGGCATTTGAAAGAACCCCACGATGGGTCTGATGCGTCTGTGGGTCCGCATGGCCGGACACTGCTGGCCCCTGCCCGCCGTGGCCGGCCGGCCGGCTGGCGAGCTGGTGAGGCTGGTTGATCTGCATCAGGCTTTTTGCAGCCACTTCTGTGCCGCAGGCCAGGCCCTGCCTCTCTGGCTTTTCCCGTCCGGTCCGCGGCGTTGGAGGTCACCTCCCCGCTCGGCCGATGTCCCCCGCAGAGCCCACGCTCGGTCGCCATTGCGCGCGGAGCAGTCTGAACCTTTCGTCCTTGCTGTGAAAACCTCCGCGCTTTGGCGCCTGGCCTCACGCCCTCCCATCCCCCCAGCTTCTTCTGCCCCTCCCTCTTCTCCTGGCCTCTGCCCTTTGACCTTATCTCTCAGCTCCCCCTTCTGGGAACAAGGCCGCTGGGGCTCCCGCCTCCCTATCTTCCCTTGTGCAGCTTCCTCCGCTGGAAAAGACCTCCTCTATCAACGCCGGCTCATCTTGCATCTCTCTCCCGCTTGGCGTCGGTCCAAGGGCAGCGGTCAGGGGCCCGGCTCAGGGGGCCCCGCGTCCTGCCTGGAGCCCAGGCCTCGCCACTGGCCGTTTTGGGCAGGTGCCTTAAACTGTATGCTTTGCTTTTCTCCTCTGAGCTACTGGGACAACAACAGTCCCACCCTGTACGGGGGGGGGGGGATGAAAATGACGACGTGCTTGGGATGGCGTGACGCTCGTCCGCCGTTGCTGCTTCTCCCCGGAACGCCTCTTGTATATTCTGCGGCCAGTCACCCGTTAGGTGTCATTATTTGCGGACGTGTCTGGCTCCCCGCACTGTGCCGAAACCGCCTGGAAGTCAAGAGCTCTGTCTACAGCGCAGAAATGTCTGCCCCGTGTGCGCGGCCCACCGCGTTGAATAGAGTAAACGTTCCCTTGATATTAAAGTAAAGTACTCTGATCGCGGCATCGTAACAGCATCAAACACTGCAGGTGAACCCTACTCAGAGCAGACACCGGCCAGGGACTGTGGAGCCGGCTGCCCCGGGGACACTTTTGTCACCAGCTGCAGGGGGACCCCAGAGGCGCGCCCATCCTTGGGTGTGGTGCTGTGACTCGATCCATTCCCATGGCTCAGGCGACGGGAGGGACAGGTTGTAGGCTCCTGCAGCTGGGAAGGAAGCGGCCCCCGAGGAGCGGGGCTGGCCGCCTCCGCCACGTCCTGTCGCGCAGCCCCGAGGTCCTTCGGATAAGGCCCAGGCTCCCATGGCGCCTTTCTGTCACGGTCATGTGCGGGCTGTGTGTCTTCCAGAAATCAGGCGCCGAGGTTCCAAGGACCCCCTGGTGAAGGCGCTTCAGCTGCTGGACACCCCCTGCGAGCCGGGGGAGGCCGGCATGAAGTCCGAGGCTCCGGCCAAGAGACGGGGTTCCAAGGACCTGCTGGGGAAGCCGCCGCAGCTCTACGACACGCCCTACGAGCCGGGGGCCGGCGCCGACGGGGGCGCCGAGCGCAAGGCGCGGCCCGCGGACGCGCACGGCAGGCTGCCCGCCGACGACGGGCGGCCCGCGGCCGAGTACGAGCAGCCGTGGGAGTGGAAGAAGGAGCAGATCGTGCGGGCGCTGTCAGGTGAGGGGCGGGGCGGAGTCAGGAAGGGGCGGGGTCGGCGGAGGCCCCGCCCAGTGGGGGGAAGGGGCCGGTTTAGGGAGGGCGGAGTCAGTGGAGGCCCCGCCCAGTGTGAGAGGGGCGGAGTCACAGAGGGTGGTGTCTGTGGTGGCCCCGCCCAGTGGGAAAGGGGCGGAGTCAGGGAGGGGCGGGGCCGGCGGAGGCCCCGCCTAGTGGGGGAAGGGGGCAGGGTCAGGGAGGGCGGAGTCGGTGGAGGCCCTGCCCAGTGAGGAAGAGGCGGATTCAGGGAGGGCGGAGTCAGGGAGGGGCAGAGTCGGTGGGGCCCCGCCCAGTGGGGAGGGGGCGGAGTCAGGGGGGCGGAGTCGGTGGAGACCCCGCCCAGTGAGGAAAGGGGACGCAGTCAGGGAGGAGCAGAGTCGGGAGGGGGTGCTGCCAGGTGAGGGGAGGAAGCGGTGTTTGGGGAGGGGGACCACTAGGGGAGGGGGTGTCGGGTAGGGGTTGACCCCCTCACCCCCTCCGTCCCCCGCCGGGGGAACCCGTGCGCTGGTCCCGCTGCTCAGGCCTCGTTCTCCGTGGCTGCGGCGCAGACCCTCTTCCCGCGGACTGTTAGGGGGGCCGAGAATGGGGCGTGGGCGGAAGCCCAGGAGTGAAGGGCCCGGAATACCACATCCCTCTGTGTCCTCCGAGCATCTTTATTGTCCTCTTCGCCCCGCGCACCTGTTCTGGAAATGCCTTAAACGGCTGTCGAAAACCCTCATCTGGAGCCGTCCAGTTGGGAGCAGCTTCTCCAACTCTTACTCGGTGCCCTTCCTCAACCCCGCGACGATCCCTGTTGATAAAATGGCAGAATGGGTCCAGCGGGCCAGCGGGCGGAGAGCTGGGTGCAGCTAGCTTTTTTTTTTTTTTTTTTTTTGGTCCATAATCCTGAAGGAATCGATTTTTCAAGAGTGAGTTTTTAAAATAAGAGGACGCCGATAAGTAGGTTGTCAGCAGCCATTCAGGGTACTTCTCCCTCCGGCTGGGCAGGAGTGTCCCACTTGACTGATCACATAATGTCTTCTGCCCTTGATTTAAAAAGTCGGGGAAGCATTCTTCCCTCTCACAGTGAAAGCGCGTTTGCCACTCCAAGGAGAGTCGGTGTAAACAGAGAAGGTGACACGTGTGACAGCACACGCGGGAGTCGGGCTGGAGTGTCGCTGAGTCTCGTTTTCACAAATCCGCCAGGCTCCCGCTGTTGAGCGGCTCATGTTGTCATCTCCCGTCCCACCCGGGGTGTCTTAGCATCTTCCCGGCACTACCCGGGAGCTCCTTTCTGCGTCGGAGTTCATTTTTCCTTTCCTTTTATTATTTCCCAGTGAAAACTTCATTGGGTTTCGCAGAGTGATACACACTGTTGCAAAGAATGATCACCTGTAACTATGTTTATTCTTTAATCTACATACACACTAAGGCTCCGTTTCAGGACAGGCTGACATGTCTGGAAGTGGTTTTCTCTCGCTTTCTAAATGTTTTACGCTGAGGAATATCTTACAGAGAAAGTCGGTGTGATCAGATGCTACAGACGGCAGAGCTCAGCTGTGCTGGGCGTTGTTTATTTGCAGTATTTGTGCAGGATCCATTGAAGGGGGTATAGGGGAGGCTTCCCCCGCCCCCACCCTAAGGCAGGCAAGATGTTTCCCTTTGACCTTTGCCTGGGCCACGTCCGCGGCCTCGGCTGTTCAACGGGGCCTTCCTTCCAGTTCAGTTCGAGGGCGCTGAGCGGCCTCCTGGGAAGGAGGAGGCGGTGAGGCAGCACCACCGGCAGAAGAGCTGGACGCAGAAGGTCCTGAAGCCGACCCTGTCCGACCACAGCGAGGGGGCGCGAGTGGACCCCGCGCTGCCGCTGGAGAAGCAGCCGTGAGTCTCCGCGCAGCCGCGTGACGCGTGGTACCTGGCGGCTCCGGGGTGGCTGGGGTGCAGGAGCGCACGGGCGCGATCCCCGCGGGCTTCACTGCGCGTGGACATCACTGCGCGTGAACACCTGCCCGGGCGGATAAACGAAGGCCCGCTTGCAAAGCCCGCTGCAGGGGCACAGCAGGTGCACTGCGCCCCGAGAACCCGATTTTAAGTTTCGTTCTCCTGTGTAGCGCCCTCTGGTGTGGGGGGTGGGTTTTGTGACCTGGGGTTCCCCAAAACCTGCATTTTGGGAAGCGGCATCGAGCTGGGGCTGTCCAGCTTCCGCCGGAAGTGCAGTTCGGGGGGGGGGACACCTGGTGGATTCCCGTTTTGACTGATGCGCGTGGCGTCTCCCCCTCCCCGTCCTCCAGGTGGTACCACGGCGCCATCACGCGGGCAGAGGCTGAGAGTCGACTTCAGCCCTGCAGAGAAGCCGGTTACCTGGTTCGCAACAGCGAATCGGGGCCCAGCCGCTACTCCATCGCTCTGAAGTGAGTGTCGAAGCCCCGTGGCCCCCCATCTGGGCTCAGGAGGGGGTGCCCCAGGACAGTCCCTTCTGTCGTGGGTGGTGACCGGTCCAAAAAGAGACCATTTGCGGGTGGCCCACAGACTAGGATGCGTTTGCTTGGACGACAGACTAGACGTGCTGGGATTAGCATGCACAGTTGGTGCATCTCTTAGGACAGTGAGGGTCCCGTGTCGCTGTCACGGGGCATAGTCCGTTTCTTAGTCACCTGACCGAAAGCAGGTCCTCGCTCGCGAGAAATCATTCCTGATTAAAAGAATACTTTCTCAGGATAGCTCAGGCGCCCCTTTGGGATGCCCTGGTGTTGGGGGATTTTAATAAACGGGACCCCTTGATTGCCCAGAGGCCGGCGGCAGTTTTGATAGCGACGTCTCGTGACTCGGGTGAAGAGGGCCGGGCGGGGCCCGTCGCCCCGCGCACCGAGCACTCATTTTCGCCTGGCCGGCCCGGCCCGCGGGTGCGCGCGCACGTCGTGGAAATGCTGGGTGCTCTGCCAGCTCGGTGGCGCTATATTGGAGGGTCATTGTCAGGCGCCCCCACAGCGTTTCCTTCCTGAGGAAGCTGAGCCCTGCAGCTGAAACAATCAGGCGGGAGGAGGAAAGCGGCTGGGGCGGGAGGGCCGCCGAGCAGCAGGACCCCGAGACCGGGCCAGGCCACCAGGCACACAATACCAGGAATGGCTGCGCCGTGTTCCCCGCGCCGCGGCTCAGGGATTCGCTTCCAGGGCCTTGGGTGCCAGCTGTCATCACACGCAGCCGGGAGCGGCCTTTCCAGAGCGGGGTGGGGGTGGGGAGGAAACGGTTTTTTATTTTTATTATTCTTAATGTATCCTTTGGCGGGGGGGAGGAGGAGGAAGCTTTATCCGTGTCCGTTTAGCTGTGATGGGAGGGGGAGTTTAAGCCTCACCTCGGTGGCCTCATACTTGGGCGTAAACAGTAGTTTGGCAGTTTGGGGGCCAGAAGGGACTGGCTTTTTTAGTTTTTTAGTTTTTTTGGGTTTTTTTTTTTTTTTTTTTTTTTTTGCGGGGCAGCCGGTGACACGTGTGTATGAGGGATAAGCAACTCAGGAGTGCCCACGTTTCGCTGAGGGCTGCGACATGGAGCCCTACTGGGCTAGCGAGGGCATTTCTGTTTGTCCAGACCCACCCCAGGAGTGGACGAGAGGGAGTCCGCCTGGGGACATGGCTGGGGTGGCCTGCCGTGGCGGGGGAGCGGGGGGACCTCCGGCTCGCCCGCTCACTCCACCTCCCCCCCCTACGGTGTGCGTTTCGTTCCAGGACGAGTCAGGGGTGTGTGCACATCATAGTGGCCCAGACCAAGGACAGCAAGTACACGCTGGACCAGATGAGCGCCGTGTTTGACAGCGTCCCGCAGGTGGTGCACTACTACTCCAACGAGAAGCTGCCTTTCAAGGGGGCCGAGCACATGACCTTGCTCTACCCCGTGCACAGCAAGCTGCACTGAGGCCCGGCCCCCCCACACACACACCCGCGAGGGCGTCGGCACCCCGCCGCGTCTCGGGGTGGGTGAGGCCAGACTGCGCCGCGATAATTGGGAGGAAGGTGGGGTCTTCCCTGAGAAATCCAAACGTCTGTGGTCTTGAACCCATTCCATGCCACTTACTGACCGGTCCCTTTTCTCCCGGCTAAGCCTTTCCACGGTCAGAAACCCTAATTTAGCAGTTGCCCCCACTCTCTGGGGGTAGGGTGTCCCGGAAAGGGAAGGCGGGAGTCCGGGATATTAGAATTCTCCAGAAATGTGTACTTGCTGCCTGGACTTCTCGGTCTCTGGATAGACCCACAAAAAAAAAATGCACGTGGCTCTTACACGAGGCGGCAGAGAACGATCGTGTGGACCAGGAGAGAGGGTGACGTCGGACCCTCCTTGGGCAGAAGGACGCACGGTGGGACATAAGTGAATGGCGGGGAACCTGGGACGAGGCTGCCTTTCCCAGTGCCCTGGTCCAGCCCCGGAGTCCACGAAAACCCATCGCTCTGGGCCTGTCACTCAGCCCTGGAAGGAAGTCTGTGGTCTTAGCCCGTGGACTTCATCATTTCATCCGATCGGCAACAGGAAGAGGAAGGAAGGTTTAAAAATCACCACTATAATTAGACATGGCATTATTATAATTCTGAATTACAGAATAAAGCAACAACGATTTCATTTTCTGATATTAAAGAAAATCTGAAAATTTTCAAAGCTCCACAGCCCTTTCTCATCGGACAGTTTTTCAGAACTTGTGATGCCTGTTGTTTCGTCTTTGTGCCTTGTCCTTATAATTCGATTTGTATTTTTAGAGTAAATTAAAAATATATATGTGACTCCAGGATCTGCTAAGAGGACCGGGGGTCTCTCGAGCCTGCAGAGTCTCACAAAGCAGATCAGTTCACAGCGCAAAAAGGTATTTTAAAAGACTGAGGTTTTCTCTAACTCTCACTGCTTAAGATATGAAATCAATATTCGTAGTATTGCTATCTTTATGACTTATCACAAACTCATATCGCCAAGTGACTTACTGTGAAAAGAGCGAGGGGATGGCACTATGAGGAGACGCCTGTGGCGAGTGGCCGGGCGGATGGGCAGACGTTTCTGGGTCCTGGGCTTTGGAGTTTGGTCCTCAGAACCGGTCCAGACGCAAACGTGCCGACTGTCACCGACGAAAAGTTGACGTTCGCAGCTTCTTTAAAACACACAAAACGCATTGATTTGGTTGATTTGGGGGAAAGCGTATCTTTCCAGTTATTAGTCATCATTTTACTGTTATGATTTAGAGGTTAATAAATATTTGCTGTGTTATTCACTAAGATTGTAGCCAAAGTAAATTTAAAGATGCTGGGGGCGGGGTGGGGAAAGATTGTAGCCAGAGAGCTGTGTAGTCTTCGACTTTAAAAATTTGAGAGGAACATTTTCTCATTGGATCCCAGTGATTTCATTAACGAAGTGTTCTGTTTTTTATGTACTGATGGGATTTTTCACTGTGTATTGACTCATGTATTATATCTTTAGTACAAGATTTTAAAAAAATATTTAGTAGCCATAGTTCCAATTCCATGCAACAAATATTTATTATCTTGCATATGCAAATACTTCATTGTGTTAAACTTATTTTTAGTCCAGTATTCTAGAAATGAAACCATATTTTCTACGTAAACTTACTTCCCAAAGGAAATACAGCAGTTATCCTAATTTTAATAAACACTAAAAAAAGCTTCGCAGTGTTTTTCCTTGTGCACAAAATGATTTTGGGCCTGCACCCAGCAATTATGAGGAATGTAGAATGAAATAACATTTTGAAAGCAGACCTGATACATTAAGTATTTATTGTGCTTCTAGCAAATGCTCGGTGCTGTGCTTTCCCTCTGCTGCCTTGCTGTGTGGCACTCGTGCTATTTTCTTGATATGATTACAAGTGAAGATGTAGAGTTTATTTAGAGTCCATTTCTTCACAACGGTACAGGAGGTTATAATGTGAAGAAATACAGTAAATTAGTAGTGGGGGGGTGAGCTACTATTTTCTGCTTCAGGTTGTGACACTAACTGACAAAAGCCAGCGAATTCACAGCCGGTAGTGACACAGAGTACCAAGTGTTCTAAAAACAACGTGGCCCAGCAAGGGGTCCCTGATGGCTTAGGGTTAAGCCTCCAGGGCCCGCCGATGGGGGGCTCCCAGGCTGGGGGGGCCCACCGATGGGTCTCCTCTCTGAGCTCGGAGCGCTTGGCTTTCTGTCACCTGTCACTTTGTCTCGATACGAGTCTTTCACCGTAGCTTTCACTCTTTTGAGTTAATTCTGTCTCGCGGAATATTTCTTGGTCCTCTCTGGAGAGATCGCTGCCTCTGTCAAAGCTGCTCGTCTGTATCCGTCATGCCTCCTGCGTCCGTGTCCTTTCTCCTTTATGGAACCTCCTTTTTCATTAACAACGCTCTGTGTAAAGCCGCCGTGCTTTGCCGTGGCGTCTGCTGCAGAATGGGAAGATGGGCGGGCAATCCCCGTGGAGAGTCAGAAGGTTTTGACACAGGTGGGAAATCAGCCCTAATCGGTCCTTTTCAAAATGGGGTTGGCCTTTCTCTTCTACGAACGTGTCCTTTTCTGGGTCCGGGAATCCGGACGCCTGGATTCCATTCACCTCCGCATCCTTTGAACGTTCCGCAGACTTTCTTCCGTCTCCATTCATTCGTTCGTTGTCTCTCTTATTTTCCACGACCAGCACGGTTTGGGCCTCATGATCGCTTGAGAGTCACTCTTCTGCTTTCCCGTCTCTAACTTTCGTGCCCCATTCATTAACTCGGAGTCCTCTGGTCTGCTCCGCCCCTGACGGGCGCGGGCCTGAGCACCCCACGGGCCTGAGCACCCCACGGGCCTGGGCGCCCCACTGGCCTGGGAACCCCGCGGCTGGAAGGAAAGCCGCGGTGCGTTGCTGCCACCTGCTGGACGGAGAGGGGAGTGCAGCGGGAGGACCAGCGGTTTGAGGGCGGGGTTTTCTCGTTCTGACACGGACGCGACCGAGAACAGTGATGACACAGCCGCTGCCACCTCGAAGTCGCTTACAGCCTAACACAAGTGTCGCCACAAGGCCCCGGGACTACGGCTGGAACCTCGAATGGTGCTTTTACTGAGCGTGCTGGCAACGGCATCTCATTCTGTCGAGGTCTTAATCTTTCAGTTATTTTGTGAGGAGCCTTTAACATTTCAAATGTCAATCCATGGTTTTAACTTTGGAAAATACCTGGAGGTTGTATGTAATACAGGTGCCCCTGTGTAGAGTTTTGGTAATTTATATTATAGCAGAAATTCTACAAGATTTCTGGAGGTGTCTCAGTAGCCAGTGTAGGCTGCATGCCCTCCTGTAGGTGGCTGGCTCTGAAATCTAACTTCAAATAAACATGATTCCAAAATAACCATGTTTCTGATTTAATGAGTTCTGAGAATCACCTCTGGTCATTAAAGAAAAAAAAAAAAACAGAGGGTCAAAAACTTCGTTTGCAATCGTTAATGGCAAACCATGACCGGCCACAACCAGCAGGCCTGATCTTAATTTTGTTCTCAGCTTGCCTATGTGTCCATTCCCAGACAGAACAGTGACACGGTGAAGTTGTGCTGTCTCCCTGGCCGTCGTCTTCTGAGCAGACCTGGTCATATCTGTCTTCGTCTCTGCTGAGACATGAGGGCTGTGGCTTTCTGCATGTGTGTGGGGTTTTTTGGTTTTTGGTTTTTGGTTTGTTTTTTTGGGTTTTTTTACTGTTTGACATTCACCCAGATGCCCCCAGCCCGCCCACAGGATGTGATGCGATAGCCTGTTGTGAAACTTGAAATCTGTATATTTTTAAACGTTTTCCAGGTGATTTTGATACCCAGCGAGGGCCGAGAATCACCATCGGAAGCTGCTACTCAGAAATGCACACACACAGAAATTCATGTCAGCTTCCCGGAGGGACCTTATTGGGTGTGAGTCTTCTGGTGTCTAATCTTAAATTCCCCTTGAACTTTCTACAAGTCGCCACCAGGTGGAGCAAGTGCTAGTGTTTTTTCCCATCTGTGTTGACAGTAAAGGAAGTTGGCATTGAAACACGTTCATCTCACCGCCCCCTACACACACACACACACACACACACACACACACACACACACACACACACGTGCGCAGGCGACTGAGCAATGGTTTTCAGAATTCGAGTCGGGCACGATTTGAAGAACCCAGGGTTTGGGGTACTGGATTCCGACCCTACGAAAGGCCAGGATGAGATGAGAATAGATTCTTGCTATGTGCCGGGAATACGGCTCAACAAACAAACAAACGCCTTCCATCCTGCATCTTCTCATTCTGACCCTCCACAGCCCAGTGAGCCCGGTGGCAGCTTCTTTCTGCAGGCGAGGACACTGGGACTGGGGACTACCACATACCCTGTCCCGGGGCAGTCACGTGATGGGCGGCGGAGCCCAGGGGCAGCCCGGTCTGATTCTAGGTTGGCACATCCTAACCGATGGGCGTGCGCCTGCCTGGCCCTCAGAACCCTCCCTGTTTGAGGAGCTTAATTGGTCAAACTCCTGGGGCGAGGAGTAACAAACCAGCCACTCCTGTCTTCGTTAGCAAGTGAAAAACAGGTAAAAAAAATTTTCACACTAGCCAAGAAGTGGAAGGAAGCCAAATAGCCATGGACGGATGAACGCATAAACAAAGACACCTGCCCCGGAATATTACTCAGCCTGCAAAAGGACGGAAATTCTGACGTGCCAGGACAGGGGCGCTGAGCAAAACAAGGCGGGGAAACGCTGTCACGATTCCCCTCACTCGCCTGACGTGCCGGGGTCATCAGGTTTGCAGACAGGAAGTGAGATGGCACTGCCAGGGCCGGGGTGGCGGCGGGGGAGAAGCGGAGATGTTCGCTGGGTGTCGAGTGTCAGCTTCGCAGGATGAAGACCCTTGACGTTGTCTACACGAGTGTGGCTACAGTTCACACCGCTGAGCTGTTCACTCAGAAACGGCTACGACGGCACATTTTGTGCGTCTTTTAGCACAGTTGGAGCACAAAAGGGGATGCCACTCACGGTCAGCGGGCGTCTAGCAGACGGGACGTCCAGGCAGCCGTGTGACCAGCGTGCTCCTCCTGTCCCCCAGCCCTGCAGACGAGCCTGTGGGCTCCGGCAGGGGACGAGGACTTGGTGTGAGGGATTGGTCCCCGCCACCAGGACGAGCCTGGCGGGTCTGGCAAGCCGCATCAGGGGCCTGGGTCCCCCTCCCCTGCCTGGGAGACACCCCACCCGTGGCCCCGGGCGGCCTGCCGTCCCGGGACACAGCTCGAGCTCTGATACTCGACATACCCGTCCCCGTCAAGCTGAGACCTGTGGCCCGTCATCTCCAAACTCCACAGGCGGCACCAGAACCACGTCCCCACCTTGTGAGTCAGACGCGTGAGTCACCGCGTGGTCTCGGTGCTCAGCAAAGATGCTTCCTGCGGGCCGTGGTCCTGTGAGTCAGAGCGCCCTCTGCCCTGCGTGCACGAGCCAACGGGCCGGCCGCTCGGGCCCACTGAGGGAAAGGCGACGTCTGCGTGTGCGTGTCAAGGCCGATCTGTTTCTCAAGGTCGCTCGCAGCCGCGTGCGACACGCGAGGGAAGTGCTTTCTGTAAGAAACGTGCGTTTCCACACACTCTGGATTATGTCAAACGGTACGTGTGCAAGTGAACCAGCCCCCTAAAATCCTTGCGCCCGCTACACCGGAGACTGTCAAGTCCTTCTGAAGATTACGAGAACGGACCTTTCCGTACCCGGCTTCGACAGTCTGTCCCACGGCCACCTCAGTTCCATCTGTGACCCCCACCGACCTCTCGCCCTTCTTAATGAACAGTGCTTGGCGGGCAGTACACTCTGATCGAACTCTGCCAAAACGGAAGAGCAGAACTGTTCGATGAAAAGCTGTCTTTAAGGGTGAAAACATACATGCTCTTGAAAAAAACGTAAATATGCATAAAAGAGAAAAGCGAATCTGGTCCTCAGGGGTTTCTCAGCGCCGAGAACTGCTCAACCGAGGGGGTGCCCCAGGCAGCCCCCCAGACAGCCTCGCCCTGCTCGGCACCCCCCACCTGCAACCTCCTCCATCCTCTCTCTCTGCTCCCGCTCTCCATCCCTCCCGCCCCTCCCTGGCTCCCTCGGCCAGATCCGTCCTTTGCTCCCCGGCACTGGCTGTGGGGTGACCGCTCTCGCCCCCCAGAGGGAGCGGACCGGGGGGAAGGTCCCTGCGCCATCATTAAGGGGACGTACACGGAGCCCAGTCGAGGGCCTCCTGGGGGTTTGGTGGTGTGCTCAGTCGAGGGGGCGGCGGGGGGAACCGCATCCCAGGGGGCCCACGGGGGGGACAGACCCGGCCGCCCTGCGGATGGAGTGCGGGGTTGAGGGGACACCGCGTCCCATCCACAGTGTCCTGGGGCACAACGGCCGTCCCCTCCCTCCCCACACCCCTCGGCCCGCAGCGGCCTGTAGACAGAAGCTCCCACGCCCCTCCCAGGAACCCCGGGCCCTATTTTGGGAAATACTGTCATACTTAGTGCCTTTTGAGAAGCTGCTACTGATTTCTTAAACTTATCTGGTTTTTTTCCCCAGAGGTCATGTCATCCAGCGTTCCGGGGAGGCCCACCCCAAAATGGTCCGACTCCATTTCGGAACCGTCTCCCCTCCCCCTGCGCCCCCCCCCCGTGAACCCAGCACGTGTCACCTCTAAGGGACCCCGGTGCCCAAAGCAGAAGCACGGCCCAGACGCATCTTTAGAAATCGTTTTATTTCAAACACTGACAGCTTCCACTTGACGTGGGGAATCGCCGATGAAAAGAAAGATAGAGACATTGGAAAATACATCGCGCGGCTCCTTTGCTCCACATGCAGACACCAGCCTTCGAGATTTGCTTTGAGGCAATCAGGTAAAAAAAAACGACGACGACGATGACGACAACAGAAGCTTAAAACTATTATTCCCTCCAAAAATAAAAAAGAAAAAAATCACCACAGTTGAGGTATTCTATTTAATAGATGTGTGACCCCGTCCGAAAACGGTCTCCCTATCGAGACCTCGGTGCAGGCTGTCCCGACCCTTCCCTTCGCTTCAGTGACAATGTTCCCACAGCTGACAATGTTCCCTAAGCACCACAGTCGCCTTGGAAACGCCTGTCGCCACACCGGGCGGAGGACAGGGTGCTGGAAGGGCTTTGAGGGGCGCTCGGCCTCCGAACCCCAGCCCCGCCGGCCCGGCTGGTTCCCACTCACGGCCCGCGGGGCCACCGGTCACCCCTGCGTCTCCAAATTAAGACGAATCTCTTCGCCTGCTCCGCCGGGAGCTGGACGCCAGCCTCCACCCCCGCTGAGGCCCCCTTAGCTGGGGCAGGACAGCTTTGCAGCGACGTGGCTGGGCAAGGCGTTCCTGAACGTTCCGGGGGAAACCCGCCCCCCAGGCCCACTCCCAGGGGCCTCAGTGGACCCCGCCCACCCCCAGGTGGGCTCCCCCTCACCCCTGCCCTGCCGGCCCCAGCGGCAGCTCCACACCGGTACCGGGGTCCCCACAGTCACAGAGAAGTGGCGAGCACGGCCTCCCAGTGCCCGGCACCCGCACTGCGGGGCTGGTCCCCCGCTGGGCAGAGGGCTGTCCCCACGGCTCGTACACAGAGCCAGCGCTCCCCCCTCCACGTCCAAAAGACGTTCCCTTAATGCTACCGGGATGGAGGCCCCTTTAGCACTCGAACCGGCGTGTTTTTAACCGTCCCCACCAGCAGGATAAGCTGTCACATTTCATATAAACTGTCCCCGTCCCAGCACCTCCCATCCGTCCGTGCAGCAGACAGCGACGGGTATCCGGCGAAGCCCACGGGGGTGGAGGTGCACACCGGCGCACCCTCACCCAGCAAGGCCCACCCAGAGGACACACACGCGCTTCCTTCATTTACACTAGCTTATGAAACAGTAGAAGGGAAAAACCCTCTTCGATACAAAAAAAAAAAGCAGCCCCTGAGCAGTAAGAACGAAAGCGATGACAACGGGCATCGAAGCTGCCTGCGCCGGGCCCCGGCGAGCTGTCTGCGTGCTCATCGCGCTGCCCGGCCCGGCCCGGCCCGGCCCGGGACACCACGCGTGGGCAACGCCGACAGCAGCCGCACCGCGGGCACAGAGTCACCCTGTCTCACTCCCCGTTCTCAAAGACACTTGAAAGAAAGAGAAAAAACCCAGCAGCCCCGACGGCTGCCGACTCGAGCGCGTCGGGTAAAGAAAGCGGCAGCCGCGGCCTGAGACGGGGGAGACGGAGCCCGCGGTGAAGCGTGCTCGTCGCCCCAAACCGTGGCGGTTTGGACCCGGCCCACGGTACCTCAGCCGCGGCCACGTCCGTCCCCGCTCGCCCCCCGTGGGGTGCCGGGGGCTGTGTTCTCAGAGGGCGCACCACAGGCCAGGAAAGTCCGCGGTCCGTGGCGACACGGCTGACCCTCAGCAGAGGGTCTCCTGGGCTGCCCCTGACCCCAGGGAGGGGCACGCTCGGGGCGACCGCTCACACCGCCGGGCTTTCGGGGCCGGCCACGGGAGGGAGCAGGCCGCCGGGGGCCGTGGCGGGGTCGCGGCTGGACTCAGTCACCCCGCGACACTCGAGGGACTGGATCCAATGCTAGGAACGGGGTGAAAAGAGGAAGCCCCGAGGCCAGGGGCTTTCTAAGTAAAGCCCGTCCCCCCCCCCCCGAGAACGGGGGCGGGGCGGGGGTTTTCAGCGGACCCGACCGTGCTCGGCAGGCGTGGGAGGCCCCTCCCCCCGTGTCACCACGGTCACCGCCGCAGCCACCAGGGGGAGAAGTCATAAGCTGCCTTTCCCCTGCCTGAGAGGAACCGCAGACAAGTGTCTCACTTGTTAAGACAAAACCAGGATGTTAGAATGAAACCGAAGCCTCTTCTCGAAGCGGGGAAAATAGTTTTTCTCCTCCTTTTTCAGTTGACTCAGTTTTGTGCCAGAGCGACCGTGCTCCTCGCTCCTCGCCCCCCCAGCCCTGACTCCCAGCCCCCCCCACCCCCGATTCCCAGCCGACCGTGGATCTTCCGCCCGCTCTAGATAAAAGGCCGCGAGTCCCTTAAAAGCCACGTTAACATGCACTCCTGCCGGGCGCTTTTGTCTTTTCGGGTAAATATTATCTTCCCCAGCCAGTTACTCAGGCTCAGGTGGAAACAAACAGAGCGGGAGAGAACGTTTGATCTCACCATGGCGGAGCCCCCGACGCCTGCTCCCCCAGGGGGCGGGGGGCGAGCAGGACGGCGCGTGGGTTCCCGGAGGCTGGGCCCCTCGGCCCCCTCGGCCGCTTCTCTCTCCCGCAGTCCCGGAGCCGGCGCGGGTGCGTCTGGATGCGCAGGTGCTCCAGGTTAAGGCCCAGGCTTAGAACCCTCCTGAGCCGCCTGCCGGTCACCACCCCACACCTGAGCCGTGCCCGGCCCCCCAGGTGTTTCCAGGGGTGGGTGGGGAAAACCGAGCCTCGGGCAGAAGGCTGCATGTGGAGGTGCTGGCTGGCGGGAGCTTGAGCGAGGAGCCAGATGGGGGTCTGGCTGCGAACTGCCCCCCTTCCTGAGGGTGCAGCGTGCGGAGCTGTGTCTGCGGGCGTGCGGGCGGCCACCAGCTTGTCCCCACCAAGCCCGGGGCGTCCGCGGCCGCCGAGTGTCCAACCGGTGTGCACGGGCCTGAGGTCACACGGAGCCCTGGGAGCTGGGCCCCTGGGGAAGGCACCCCTTCCCTGCTGTCCCACGTAGCACGGGGCCTCGTGTGAGGCGCTGTGGTGGCCAGGAGGCTGGGCCCCATGTCCCCGAGGTGAGCTGGAATGACTGACAGTGAGTGGCCAGCGAGGGCTTGCTGTCCCGGTTCAGCAGGCCGGGCACCCCAGCCGCCAGGAGCGCCCCAGCCCCTATCTGGGGAAGAAGTAGTCTGTGTTGCTGACGTCGTAAGGGCTGAGCGGGCCCCTGACGTCCGGCCGGCCATGCCCCGAGGCGTCGTCCGACCCGGGGCTGCTGGGGGACACCGGCGGCGAGATGAGGGGCACGCGTCCCGGGGCGGGCTGCGGCCTCTGCGGCCGCTCGGGGACCAGCTGTCCGAGGGAGTAGGGCGGGTGCGCGCTCGCCCGGCCCTCCTTGGTGGCCTGCAGCCTCCACGTCTTCTTGAACCTTCACAGAGACAGAGAGAAACCGCAAGGTGTCAGTCAGTCCCCCGAGACACGGGCCCGTGGGAGCCGCCCGCCGCCCCGGTGGCCCGGTGGCCCGGCGGTCACGGTCGCGGTCGGGCTCAGCTCAGGGGGGAGAGAACCTCGCTCATTCCTCCAGCCGGGCTCTGCCACCAGGACAGACGGGACACCCCGGAAGGCCGGGGTTTCAAACGCATGCCCCAGAGGACAGGGGTTTATCCCTGGTCCACTTTACAGGTGGGGCGGCCCAGGCACGCGTGGCCAGGAGTGTCCCTCTATAGCGCTCAGAACCCAATTCGTCCTGTTCCAGCCGCGCCCACAGGTGCCAGCAGCCCCAAACCCTTTTACGTGAGGGAGAATTCTTTGTGGGGTGAGAAAACGGGCCTCGGGTCCACGGCCACACCGAGGCCACACCGGGGCCACACCGGGGCCACACCGGGGCCACACTGGGGCCACACCGAGGCCACACCAGTGCAGGCGGCTGGGAGTCTGCAGCTGCCACTCAACAGCAGGAAGCCAGCGCACGCCCCGCCCCCCCACAGCCCTCCCTCCCCTCCCCGGCGCTTCCAACACCCCCACCCTCCCCATTTCTCCCCACACACTGGGTCCTTCTCACAGCCACCCTGGGTACCATGTGGGCATAAGTGACTCATCTGACAGGAAAGTCACGTCAAACAGGAAAGAGATAGACATCTCTCTGATCTCAGCTCCCTGCACCCCGCACCCCTGGGCCCAGCACCGAGGCTCAGTAGCTGAGAAAAGTCACTTGACAGCCCGAAGGAAGATGAGACGCCGATAACCTCCATCAAAGGGACAGGCAGGCAGGCCTCCTTCCTGGAGGGGCCGGTCTGCAGCGCCCCGCCTCCCCCTGCCCCCCCACCCCTCACACTGCTTCCCGCCTGGTCCCTGCCCACTGACCCCACACCGGTCCCCCCCTCGCCAGCTGCTCCAGGAAGGGCTGGCAGGGAGGAGGCGAAACCGAAGTCAGAAACGAGGGCTGGGAATTTTCCTTGGGTTTCTTTTTACACCGACAGGCTGTTCCTGTCCCCGCTGAGACACCGCACTGACAGCCGGCTGCCCCTGGCCGCCGGCCGGTGGCTCCCGGCCTGTCCTCCACATGAGTAAACAGCCACAGGGCCCTCGCCGGGCTGGCGCCACTCAGGAAGGGGCCCCGCAGGGTCTCCTCGCGGCTGCGCCAGGGCCTCGGGTCCTCGGGCGGGGCAGCCCGCACCACTCTGGGCCCCAAAACACTCAGACGCCCCGACCCTGGAATCCCACTTCTGGGAATCCGCCTAAGGCAATGAAAGCTTTGTGCACGAAGATGTTCAGCTCAGTGTTGTTTACAAAAGCAGACGCCCCGAGGAACCCGCAGAGGAGGCTGGTGAAAGGAACCCGGGCGCACTGCCTGGTGGAGGAGTCTGCAGGCACACGACAAAGCCGTAGTAACCACGTACAGAATGCTCCTGTTATAATTAACGCTGAATTTAAAAGGCGGGATCCAGAATAACCGTGGCCCCATAAACACAAACGAGGCGCCAGGCACAGAGGCAGAAGACGCAGGAAGGTCGTTAACGGCAACGTGTCCCAGGTTTGGGGCCTGTCTGCACGCCTGGGTTCACCCCGTGCGAATCCACGGAGCTGCACACGCAGGACGCGTGCACCGCTCCGTGGGTCCGTCCGGCTCCCAGCACAATCGCGTTTAAAGTGAACCGTGGCTGGCTTTGCCTAGCGTGTTTCTGGTTTCTTCTTTCCGTGTGTCAGTATTTAGCAAACTGCCAGAATTCAGCGAATCATCACATACTAAATAAAACTCGTTACGTCTCCACTGGCGTTATCTGACCCACGTGGAAAGCAATCTCCCTTTTTAGGTATTTTTTTCAGAGCATCCGGATCAGGGACACCGAGGAACACGTGATGTCCCTTTGAAACGTTTCGAGGAGTGGATGGGACACTGTCTGGAAATCACAAAGCTCACGGGGCTTTGAGGCCAGCCGGCCTGGGGGCGTCCACACCGGGCGCTCCCCGCCCCGGGCAGGGGTCTGAGCGGGGCCTGGGGGCTAGAGAGGGGCAGGGCGGGTGAAAGAGGCCACAGCCCAGCCCTTGGCCTCCCAGAATCTCAGCCTCCACCTTTTATCCGTTTTGCCTACATGGGCTTCAGAATGTTTATTTAAAGGAAAGCTGCTTTCCACTGAAAGAAAAAGTTCATAATAACCTTCCCTCTTTTTTTTTTTGGAAAGTAAGAGGTACGAACCCAGACCTCGGGAGACGAAGCGACCCCATCCCCCGCCAAGGCCACAAGGGCCCCCACCGTACCCAGTCACCGAGGCTCAGGGCGTCACCCGAGTGCCACCGCCGTGAGCGGGGAGCGTGGCTGCAAAACGCCGGACGAGACACCACACACGAGACAAGACGACCGAAGTCACAGGGTCACGTGCACAGCGAGTCCTCAGCCAGCGGCCCGGCCCGACCCGGCAGACGGGCAGCAGAGTCTCCGCCCTGGTGTCCCCTTTCCCACGCCGGGTGGCACAAAACGGAGCGAGAACTGCTGTCACCACAGCGGGGACGTCCTCCCCATCAGCCCGACACCCGCTCAGCAGACGGCTCGCTTGAGCTCTCACCCATTACCACGACCCTGGTGGGAGAACGCTTCGGAAACCCCCGGGCTTTGCTCCGGACACCGGGAAAACGCGTGAAACGGGAAACCGGGGCGTCGTGGGCGGCCGGGGTGGGCTCGACCCGCCCCCTCCCGCGGCCCGGTGCGGGTGGTGGCCCCCAGGGGTCGGGGGGGAGGGGGACAGCGTGTGGGACAGCGTGTCGTCACGACGGGCAACCCCCCAGCAAAGTCGGGGCCCGGCCTGGCTCCCCCAGGGCTTCCGCTCGGGCCGCAGAGCGCGTTCCCGCAGGGAAGCCACGGACACCGGCGGTTTCCCGTCCCCCAGCACGCCACCCGCACACGCTCTGCCCGGGGCTTCACCCCCGGGGCGTCCCGGTCCTGCTCCTCCCCGCCAGGCCCTGTCCTCAGCGGCTCCCCCAGCCCGACGGGGCCTGTCCCCAGCCTGTCCCAAGAGGGCGCTGTCACCGGCCTCACCCCGTCCTCTGCCACGGCTCCGACCGGAACTGTGCCAGACAGGCCCGCGAGGGCTCCTCCCGGCATCTCACACCCCGGGGTCCCCGAGACGAACCGACACTGCACTCAGCTGGTCCTTACCCCAGTGTCCCCGGCTCAACCAGCGGCACTGCTGGCCGCCCCATGGCCCAGCCAGACAATCGAGCCTCCCCCTCCTCCCTCCCCGCTGGTCTGTCACCAGATCTTGACTCCCCCACAGCTCTCCGGCTGGCCGCCAGCCCCCCAGCACAGGCGACGCTGGCTGGAAGAGACGCGTGAACACCCCAGGCCCCCCACCCCGGGCCCCCCGCCCCGGGCCCACCTCACCTCAGCACGATGCCCACGCAGAGGAGCGTTCCGAAGACCAGGCTCCCTCCGGCCACCAGGAAGGTGTGCAGGGGCATGAAGGAGGCGGCCGGCCCTGGGGAAAAGCAGACAGACAGACACACAGACACACCACTCAGCCACAGCCACCAGGCGCCTCGGGGAGCCCCAGCCCCGGGCAGGAATCAGCTTCGCTAACCAGCAGGCCACTCACCACGGTGCCCACTTCCTGGCCGAGGCCAGCTCTACATGAGTGCCCCCCCGAACCCCGGCAAAACCTGCCAGAGCCCGGATACACCGAGACGCACCCGAGCTCGGCGCTGACGCCTGCGGCCAGCCACACGCTCCCACTCACTTTCGGGTGGCCTTTCTGGTGGCGTTCGGCCTGCCCGCACGAGGCACAGAGTGGGGGCAGGACGGACTCGGCTGGGGACCTCCCTGGTGGCAGCTCCGCCGAGGACAGTGTGGGGGGCACTCGGGGCTTTAAATCAAGTACCCGGGTGCAGTGCTCGCCGTTGGGGTGGCACCTCTGTCCTGTCTCCCCGCTGCTCCGGGTCCCCCCGCACACCACGTGCCTCCCCCCGGGGCTCGGCTCCCACGGCTTCTCACCGCTCCCCGAACACCGGCCACCCCCGCGGCCTCCTTCTCTGTCCCGTCCCGACTTGGCCTCTGGGTCTCAGATGAGGCGAGGCCACCTCTTTTGAGCCGTGACCCCACTCCATGCTGGGTGGCGCCCCTGTGGGTGACTTCTCCAGCCACCCCTCTACCCTGAGCCCCGGGAAACAGGGCCCCCACATTCCCTGTCCCTCCCAGCTGCCCCCACGATGCCTAGCACAGAGCGAGCTCCCCAAAACACAGCTCCACATGAACGAGGGCAGACTCGCTTCCCGGGCAGCCGCACCCTTCACGGGGGGCTTCTTCCCGCGGCCCCCCGGGGGGCCGGGGCCGGGCGGAGCGCAGCTAAGCCAGATGGCCGTGCTCTCCCGCTGGGGGCGCAGACGTGGCCACCACGGGCGCACAGGGTCCAGGCCCTCCTGCCCCCATCGCTGATGAAGACGTCGCCTGCCAGTCCCTCTGCCCCCCGATGTCCCCTGGGTGCTGGCTGTGCCACGAGCCCACCCGGTCGTGGGCGCTGAGTGCGAGGACAGGGCTCTCCAAGGCGGCCCCGTGTCCCCCGGCAGAGACGGCCACTGAATGGGAGACATGGGCCTGGCTTCCTCCTGTACGGGTATTTCATCACCTTCTGCACTCGTCCCTGCCTTCGTTCGTAATGTTTACTGTCTGTCACATGCCGGCTTTGTTCTCAGCCTCGATGACATAGGAAAAGTGAGGACAGGAAAACGCCACCTTCCTCCTCTTACATTCTGATTCAGGGAGACAGACAGACAGACGCGTGCGCAACGCAGTATCAGCAGTGACGAGGACAGCGGAGAAAACTAAAGCGTGGGAAAGGGAGGGAGTGACAGTGGGGGGCTCTGTCGGGGGGCAGGGGGCGGGAAAGGCCCCCCGAGAAGAGAGCCTTTGAGCAGAGGCCCGGATGTATGGAGGAGCTGGCCAAGCAGAGGCCAAGGCAGAGCACACAGCACGTGCAAAGGCCCTGAGGTAGCTCGGGTATGGGCGAGCAGTGAGGGGGGATGGAGAAGGCGAGGTCTCAGGCAGGGGGCCTGACCCCCTAGGGACTAGGACTTGGGCTCTGACGCGGGGGGAGGAGGTCTGAGGCCGGGAGAGCTTGAGTTTGCCTCCCGGACAGGCTGAGTGGCTCTGGCTGCAGTCGGAGGGGTCTGTGGGGTTAAGACTAAGAGCCCGTGGACCAGGGGGCAGCTGGATGCTCGGGGTCAGGGGGAGAAGAGGAAGCACGCCTGATCCCCAGGGCCCGAGCCGCCCAAAGGACGTGGTGCCAGCCACCGAGACGAGGAAGCTGGAGAGGCAGGGAGGTGTCGCTCGCCTCACACACCTCAGGTCTGAGGTTTCTAGCAGCTCCCTGCCCCAGGTGAGGGCACTGGGTAGGGCTGTGCAGCCAGGACGCTGCAGCCAGGCCGGTCAGGTGCCAGCAGGAGTCGCCCAGGTGGAGCAGAGGCTGCGGGCCCTCTGCCCACACCTCCCAACGGTAAGCCTTCCTGCAGAGGACGAGCCCCAGGGGCCACAGGGACACGGCGCCAGCCGGCACTCACCGGGGACGCTTGTCGCGTTTGCAGGTTTGTGGGAGAACGCGCCTTCATCGTCCTCGTGGGTCGTGAGCGCCTGAAAGAGACATGGCTCGCTGTGAGCATCACTCGGGAGGCGGCTCGGGGACCCCCCCACACCCCCACCAGGCCCCTCTGTCCATCTCCTGCACCTCTCCAGTCCTGTCCTGTCACTCTGAGCTTTCACACTGTTCTCCGCACCATTCGGACCGACACGTTCCCCCTTCCCGCGCTGGGGGCTCCTTCCCACCGGCTCCCCACGGGGGGCTGAAGGGCACGGCGCCTTCCGGGGTGTCCCGCGTCTGGTGCCAGGGAGCAGGCGCCACCACGCACTGGGAGAAGCCCAGACGGGAGTCCCGGGCCCATCCCGCACTGGCCACGTCACGTGGCCAGGTCCCTTAGCCCACGTAGGGGTCAGCTGTCCTCCCGGCCCCGCACCCTGAAGCTCAGTCGGAGTCGGGTTCAGACGAGACGGCAGATGGCGGGCTCGGGGCCGAGCGAGCCTTGGCAGGCTCCCGGCAGTGTCGGGTGGCCCACAGCCCGCATCGGGGTGCTCTGGGCCTGGAACACCCACCCCCCGGAGCTGCTCCTGCCAGTCGTGGGCAGTGGGGCGCTGACCCTGGGCTCCTCCCCTGGGCGCCCAGCTCTGGGGCCACTGAGCTCCTGGCTGAGCATCTGGGAATTAAGGCCCTCGGAGGAGACGCACTCGGATGGGAAATTGGATGAACCGGGATTTATTAGGCAGCTTCGCGGTAATCCTCTTTTCTGATTATTGTGACACCAGGGCCCACGGGGGAAGGATTGCTTCTGAGTGCCCGCTAAGCCCTCAGCCAAGTCCCGAAGCCCAGAGAAGAAACAGCGGCCACTGGACAGAGAGGGCTCTGTGAGCCAGGCCAGCGCTGGCACGGACAAGCACCACGAACGACCCCGTGTCACAGAGGCTTGCCAAGGACACGTGACCTGCCCACGGGCATCCCGAGGAAATGGCAGAGCCTGGATCTGAAGCACATTCGGTCTCAGCCACCGGGCGCTGCCCCCGTGACCCCCGTACACGCCAGCGAGCTTACCTGCGTGGAGGACGACACTTTCCCCACCAAGTCAGCCGGGGGACTCCGGGACTCTGTGGGAGGACGAGAGTCGTGATCAGTGAGTGGCTCGGGGACCCGGAAATCCCAGGTAGCGGCTGCAGAAGCCAAGTGATGGCCATTGCAATGTCACTGAAACGAGCGTCACGCTGGAAATACCCAAATAAATATCCAGCCGCGAGGAGCTAGCTGTGCGAAGGACGACCCAGACGTATCCTGCGGGAGCCTCTGAAAGTATTTTAGAAAAATGCCGAGGACACACGATAAAGTGCAAGACGAGGTCCACACAGTTCGGTCCAAAGTTCTAAAGAAACATGTGGATCATATTTATTGTACATCACACGACATACCATGCTACGTATTCACACACGACAAGAGAAAAGATGGAAGGATACACATCGCAGGATGTGAAAACTAGTAACGTTTTAATTACGACAATGTAGCTAACCCTGTGGGCGCGGACGCAGACAGGAAAGTTATCAAGAGTCCATCCTGAGAGCCCTCTTCACTAGGGGAAACTTTTTTTCCTTTTTTCTCTCTTTCCTTTTAATTGTATCGATGTGAACAGAACCTATTGTAACCATTTCACAATACGCGTGAATCAAACCATCACGCCAGACGCCTTGAACATACAGAGTAGCCTGGGTCAGTGACTTCTCCATAAAACCGGACAAAAGAAATCTAAAATTTTTAAATAATAAATCCTTTTTTTAATTTTAACTTCCTCCTTGGCTCTTTTTGGCCATAAAAAATATTTAACATAAGTGAGTTCTCATCCATCCGGGCGGGTTTGGTACACCTTGACCGAGAAGGGGCGTGGACCGGGCACCCTCACGAGGGGCCCCACCCCCATCCACGGGAAACATGTGTTCGTGGGCACCCCCAAGGCCACAGGAGCCCGAGTGTCGAAGTGTGAGTGTAGACGGAAGCCAAACTCAGCGGCACACGGGGGCCGAGAGCCGAACCGTGACGGGCCTTGAGTGGAACGCGCTAAACGTTAAAATATTTTCCGAAAAGTTAATCATTTTTTCCATCAAGAATTTAAAAATACCACAGAGATGTCAAGCCTCCCCAAGCCAGGGGCAGAATAAGCAGCACGGGGCGGAGGAGAGGGGGGACCCCGCTTCCCCTCGGAGAGGCAGGGCACCCCCCCCAGGGGAGAAGGCCACACACCGGCCACGTGGCGGGGACGGGAGAGCATGCTCACGCCCTGTCCCCACCCAGCAGAGAGGAAGCCGAGCGGGGAGGGAAACTCGTCCAGACCACGCGAGGCAGCCCCACGCCGACCGGGAACGAGGAGCCCTGGCTCGCCTCCCGGCAGCGCCCACAGCAGGGGACAGACTCGTAGCAGACGGGGACCGACGGACGGACGGGGGGTGGGACGCTGCAGCGAAAGCTAAGACGTGGCCGGCCACAGTGGCCGTTCCGTCCCGCGGTCCCCCGGCCTGGCTGGGCTCCACCGCCTCTCCTTGACCCATGGCCTCGTTCACAACTGGGGGAGGGGACGGGGGGGACCCAGATAGCAGGGTTTTTAAAGGGTCCCCCCCTTAGACTCCTCAGAGAGGGATGTGTCACCTCACACAGCCCTGGCATGCCACCAGCAGGGACACAGGCTCCCCAATGCACAATCAGATCGTCTTGCACAGCAAGGCTTTTAAAAATCCCCCTAGATGGCCGCGGGGACCCCCAATTCAGACCGCTCTGTCCCCCGAGATGGAAGGTAGAGCACCTTCTGCATCAATATCAATCACAGTCATTTCCATTCTCCCGAACCCGGGGCTCGAGACGAGTGAGCTTCGGTCAGCCGCGCCAAGAGCATCGTCACAACCGTTGCTGTTTCTACACCGACCTTTTGGGGCGCACTCCGCCCCAGGTCCCGGTGCGTTTGCCCGTGTCACCGTCTCATTTCGGCCTCTCAGCACCCGCGATGCCGACACTGTCCCCCCATTTTCACAAAGACGCTGGGGGAGGCCGTGCATGGGGCGTGGGCAGCCGTTGGGAGGCACGTGCTTCGCCCGTGTAAGGCGGAAGGGTTGTTCGCTTCCCATCACGGGTTTGCTGTTCCCCGAGGCCTAGCTGCAGCAGGAGGGGGGCGGGGGAGGGACCACCGTCCGCCGGCTCCCGCGGGCCGGAGGCGGCAGTGGCAGTGGCCGCAGCGCGGCGGCTGCCACCACGGTGACAGCTGACCGAGCACTCGCTCCGTGCCAGGCACCGTTTCGACCGACCACGTAGCCCGAGCCGACGCGTCCAGCATGCACGAGACGGGAACCGTGTCTGTCTCCGCTTCACAGGAGGGGACACAGAGGCACGGGGGAGGGGCGGGGACCTGCCCGAGGCTCCGAGGCTCCGTGAGACCGGCGTGAATGGTGAGGCTCTCCGGCTCCAAGAACGAATCCCTTTCTCGTCTTCATTTTAAAAACCATCTCGGGAGTGAGTGTTTCTCCAGCCCAGAGGCTGTATGTATCCCACGCACCTGCGTAAACTCAGCTCGTAACGCGTCCCGCCCAGCATCTCGCCAGAGAGCTAGCTGGTGGCTGGGAAAACTCGGATGACGGAGCATCACTTGGAAAATGAAACGACTGGAAACCCGACCAGCGGTCCCCGCTGCGTGTTCTCCCGGCACTGACACTCCCGAGATCAGCAGACGTGCTCTCACGTTTAGAACGGAGCGAACGAAGGACCTCACCCCGATCAATGAGATTCGTAGGAGACCGCGTGTGAATTGTGGGATTTGTTCTTCCCACACATGAGCTTCTAAAGCACACAACAGAAAAACCTTATTTCCATTCATCTGAGAATTGATCCGGGTTCTGAAACAGAGAAATCCAGTATAAAACACAGCAGAGGCCTCAGACCAGGTGAGTCACCTGGGTCAAGACACTTACTCTCCTCCTAGACCTTGATTCCTCGTTCTAACCCGGGGGGGGGCTCCTCCCCACACAGATCACCCGAGGTCACACGCTAAAAGGGCCCGGCACTGGCCTGCTACACCATGTTTATTTAAAAACTGAGCAAACTCTCAAATTAAAAACAGAGAACATCGCCACTTCTGGGATGCAACCCACGGACGCTGGCTTTGGTTTAAAAACACCATATTGTGTACTGCGGAGTTGCTGAGAGAGACCTTAGAACTTCTCATCGCGAGAAAAATTAAAAAAAGCGTCTCACGGGCAGTAATGGATGTTAGTTCACTAAGCTCGGTGCTGAGATCATTTCATGTTGTATACAAGTATCAAATCATCACCCGTACACTCAAAACTGCTACAAAATCATCACCCGTACACTCAAAACTGCTACAATGTCACACGTCAGTTACAGCTCACTCAGACGAGCCGGGGGAGAACAGAGAACATAGAACACACTCTTCTAAGAAAAGTGGTTTTGAATTCTATATCACGACCAGGTCAGACGTGGGCTACGGGGCGAGAACAGAGGAGAGAGAGAGGGAGAGACAAAGGAGCCTGGAGGGCGGCAGAGATGAGGGAACAAGGGTGGGGAACACCCACAAAGCCAGGCGCTCACAGGAAGGCCTGGGGGACAGGGGCGCCTGCGGGCGCTCACGCCCTCCCTCGACTTCACACCTCTTTCACAGCCTAGAAGCCACTAACCAGAGAGTTAATCACTGCTTCTTCATTCGAGACAGGAAAAACCCCAAAGCACCACCGAAAAACCTCCCTTGTAAGGTGACCTCCCCCGGTGTGGGCTGGAGGGTTCGAAGTGACACGATGTGGCTGCCAGGATCCAGGCCGGAGACACCCACCTGCCTGGAGGGCCCCCAGCCCTGGCCCCGCGGCACCCCAAAGGCCTGGCAAATGCAAGCCCCTGGCACCTCCTCCCGCCAGCGGGATTCCCAAGATGGATTCACTCCGCTGTCCCCTGTCACACACGGGTTGTGATTCTAGAGAAATTCTTGCGCTGGGTCTGCTGGATGCCAACCCTTCGTGGAAGGAGTAAAAAGACGTCTCGAACCGTTTTCTCAGAGAAAAAACCAGCCATATTAGGGTGTCGCTCGGACACCAGCAGAAGGAACGACCGGAAAAGCCGGCTGTGGGAAGGGGCGGGGCGAGCACCAGGGCGGGTCAGCCTGCCGTCCCTGGGGCGCGCCGGAATTCAATTAAAATGTTAAAAATTAAAAACGTCCCCTGGGATTAAAAAAAAAAGTTCCTCACGCAGTCTCTAAACAATACATTTCCAAAAAATGTTGAATCACATGGGAACGCCCATGATACTTTATGTTGTATGTACATAAACATATATGTAAACCACACACACGCACACACAGACACACACGCGCACACACACACGCTCACACACACGCGCGCGCGCACACACACTCACACACACACAAACACACACAAACACACGCACACACAGACACGCGCGCACACAGGTGCACACGCACATGCGCGTGCACACACACACACAAACACACACACACGCGCACACACACGCACATGCACACACAGGGCCCTCGGAAGCGGACACTCCACGCAAACGTTCTCCCCGGTGGTGGAAATACTGGTAATAACTGTTGTTCAGATTTTTCTGTAATTTTCAGGTTCTATAACGAACACGCTCGTTTCAATAATTCCCCAGAGGCGACTATTATCACCTTGTACATCTTTTTAAAGACAAAAGGCATTAGTAAGTGTGGTTAAGCTCAACACGGCTGCAAACCCTCGGCAGCTCTTCCCCTCACGCTGTGAACCGAGTCCCCATCCCGGACGGGGACCGGCGGCGGGGAGAGCCGAGGGCCGCGCCCCGCACCCCGCACCGGCCGCCAGAACGCGGCGAGGCCACCCGGGACCTCACAGGCCTGCGCAGCTGCGTTACGTGGTTGCTGTTTCACCCCCGTCTTGAGGTGACTTGTTCCCTAGCAACAGGTAACGGATCGGGTGACAGAGCCGAAGCACCCCCACCCCGGCGCGCCCACGCACCTGTCCAGGGCGTGCCCAGCACCGCGGGGCTCCACGCGCTCCACAGGCCGTGGCCGAACTCCTCCTGCGCGCGCAGCTGCACCACGTGGCGCGCGCCGCTCCAGGCGTCGTGGATGGTGCAGTGGTGCCGGGGCTCCCGCACCTGCGGGCGGGGGCAGTGACTCTGGGCGGCCGGGTAGCGGGGGTGGGGGCTCGCCCCGCCCCTCCCTGCCCCCCCCCCCCGCGCAGGTCAGGGGGAGACTCAGCGGGACGCAGACGCGCCACCGGCTGACAGCCCCCCGG
Source organism: Macroglossus sobrinus (assembly GCA_004027375.1). NCBI lineage: Eukaryota > Metazoa > Chordata > Mammalia > Chiroptera > Pteropodidae > Macroglossus > Macroglossus sobrinus. The sequence continues at coordinate 67,999 of PVKZ01004768.1, forward strand.
CCGCACGCAGCGACACGGGAGCGCCCCACGTCCCAGCCACGCACGGCAGCGCCCGGCGGGCCACCTGCCGACGCGGCCTGGCCCCGGGCGTCCCGGTCACCCCCGCCCTCACGAGCAGGCGGTGACGGGGAGACCGGCCTGGCACTAATGGTCCCCGTTCTACGAACGAAGCCCCGGACCCCCAGAAAGGCGCGGGGACGAGCCGGGCCGGGCGGGGACGAGCCGGGCCGGGCGGGGACGAGCCGGGCCGGGCGGGGACGAGCCGGGCCACGCAGGGCGTGCGGGCCGGGCCAACCCCGGTTCCGGCCCCGGTTCCGGCCCCGGCCGGGCGTCGCGGGCCCCGCGCTGGGCAGCGGCGAAGGGCGGACCCACCGGCAGCGTCGTGAAGGTCTTGGACTTCTCGGCCCGGTAGCGCAGCTCGAACTGCAGCCGGTAGAAGTGGGAGTTCCAGGACGGGGCGTCCTGCCAGGCGACGCGGAGCCAGCGGGGGCTGCGGTCCACCGCGGACACCGTGATGTTGACGGGCGGGTCGGGCTGCACTGGGGGAGGGCACAGGGGTCCCGTGTGGCGGCGCTGGCAGAGGGCGGACCCCACGGGCCATGCGCGCCCGGACGGGCGCGGGGGTAGGGGGCGTGGGGGCTGCGCGAGGGTCACTCACAGATCTCGTAGCCCTGGAATGTCACCGGCCTGCTGGCCACGCTCCCCGCGGGGTTGGCGACGCACAGGGACACCACGTAGAAGGCGTTGTCCCCCTCGGGGACCGCCAGCTCGCAGGCGAACTTCCGGGACTCGGGGAAATACCGGCAGGGCTCCTGGGAGTCCCCCACAGGGCTGTGCTGGCTGCAGGACAGAGCAGGGGCCCCGCTCAGTTTCTGCCCTTGGGGGGAGCGACCCCGGGTTCCCTTCCCACTCCCCACTTAGCAGCTCCTGCGACCTGGGGCCATGACCCCCTCCAGCTCTGTCTATAGGAACAGCACCCGCCTCACGGGGGTCTGTCTGCATAAAGCACCCAGCGTAGGGCTGGGGGCTGCACCAAGGACTCGGGAGGCCCACCGAGCCCCTGGGCCTGCCCCAGACCACTGGCCGGCCCACAGAAACGCCACTCCAGAAGCTGGGAGTGCCAGAGGGGAGTCCGAGTGACTACGGATCCTGGGGTACGTCAGACACCGCCCTGCCTGGCCAGGAAGCCTGAGACTTCACCTTCTGACAGGCGCGGGCATGTGAGGTCACACACGGCAGCAGCTGCTCCAGGTTTGAACCCCAGGCCCAGAGACACCGCTTCTGGGAAGCCCACCCGGCCTTCCCGGCCTCCCTGCCCCCAGCACCTGCCAGGCTGCGACCATGCACACACCAGCAGGGGAACGGCGGACACACAAAGTCCCTCTCTGGGGTCCCGTTCTGCCCTCAGCAGTCCCAGCTAAGGAGGGCCTGAGTGGGCCTGGGGTTCTCACCCTCGCTCACCCCTCACCCTCCTCACAGGTCCTGGCAGAGCCCCACCCAGCAGGATGACGGCCTGCGGCCCTCTGGCAGGGCAGGGCAGGGCTGGGCTGACGGCCTCGGTCCCTCTCCCCCCTCCCCTCAGCACCCAGTGTCACATGAACCAGCTCGCTCGCTGGGGGCAAATACTCCTGACAGCAGCACCTGTCGACCTCACGCGGGGCTGGGAGCTGCCGCTGCTCTGACGACTGACAGCTCAGACGCCACAGACACATCTGGACCCAGAGGCTTTGAGCTCTGGGGCGGGGGCGGAGCCAACCGCAGGGCTGCGCCTTCTCTGCCTCTGGGCCTGAAGCCGCCTTGGTCCCCCCCCAGGGCTGGACCCCAGCAGAGCCACCCGCGAGGTGACCTCAGACAAGTGAATCAGCCTCTCGGAGCCTCAGTTCCTTCACCCTTTAGAGGTGTGGACAGAAAAAGGGCCACGGATGGGCCTGTGGGGCTCGGGGAGGCCGCCCGGCGCCCCACAGACTCGGAGACCGAGAGTGACCACACGGGCGGCCTGAACACGGAAACCCCTAACTAACAGTGGGGTCACGACGGTGGGTCCCGTCCTAGGCCCGTGGCCTCCTTGCCGAAGGTCAGCCTTTACCAGAAGCGTCTGCTACCCTCTTTGCATCTGAGAGAACAGACCTTGGAAAGGTCAGAG